>JBBPRP010000175.1:0-21196 GCA_038093135.1 Leccinum longicurvipes
GCCGCAGCCCCAGCGCGTGCTGGAAGAGAACCGTCCAATGGTAGCAGAAACAGGATCAAGTTAATGACGATAGCCGTGATATCCCATGCAAACGGGAACAAGCTCACCATATCGATGTCCGGACCGCAGATGTAGATGCCGGACAGGACCCATTCGGTTCAAGTTGCTGAGTGGGTTAGTTAATTCGATGGATCGACAGACAGGTCGTCGGCGGTACTGCACTCATAAGAGGACGGGAAGGGAAGATGAATTTGGCTTACCAGAGATCCCGCTCGTAGGACCAAAGATGACGGCTGCAACTGCGAGCCCGACAGCAGTTCTGGTGAGTATGATTGTGATCAAGATAGCCTGGACGGGCCTGGAACCGAGATATGCGTATGGCCATGGTGTGTATGTGCTTGGTGTCAGAACGCCGTCAAGTCTTGGTAGTTGCAGCAAGTTACCGTCTCCTACGACGTTCACAAAGGTACCAAAGTTGGTAAACTTGTTGACCGCGACGCCTATATAAATGGATCGGCGGAAAGGATACGTTAGGCAGAGTACTTACATTTGTGATTCAGAATGAGTGACGCCCATCAGCATGGGTAGCATCCAAATGTTAGCGTACTGCTGCAGTGCAAGATTGATCAGAAATTCAGCCCAACTTGAAGTAAAGGGACTGGGACTTACGAACGGTGACATCGAAATGTCTGCATTGACTGCCATGTGTCAGGCGCGTATACTAGTATCCCAGTGTATGCAAACTGACCTACATGCCCAGGAGTTGCTGGATCCATGCCAGATGACCACGGGATTGGGACGCAGGAATTTGCTTACAATGCAAGTGCGATGCCCAAATAACGAACCTGGTAACACGCGTAAAGAGCGTTACTCGTTTAGAGGGAAGCATGGGCACAAATGACATCGGGCCTTGAAACGCCAACCCACAATGACATGGAGGTGGACATAAACGTCCATCACTTTCGCTGAAGGAAAAGACGACGCCGTCTTAGTGTATATGCGTGTTCGCGTCGCTCATTCCACCTATCCAATCGTACTAAGAATCGCTGTGGATGATTGACTTCTGTACATACCTCTCTTGGAAACATGAGAATTATTCGAGTTGACGTAGCGGGCAAGTGGTAGATGCTGACTTGTCCGGGGTGTGGCAAACGGATCATCGGCGCGTTACCAAACGGGCAAAACATCCTACACGGTGACTAAGTCTGGAAGAGGATATTCCTAGTAAGCACTCTCGATCAGTCAGCTATCAGAGAGTCCATGATTAGCAGATACTAAACAGTCCAACTCCCCCGCCACCAGGTCTCACTGCGACCGTCCGATCTGAGAATGTCCCTTCCACCCTTCGCTCACGATACCCAGTCTAAGTTCACGGAACCACCCAATCCGACTTGGTCCTACTGCCAACCGGTCGACAGCACCCCCGCAGGCCGGGCATGGTTGGAAGGCGAGAAACAGGGATGGAAAGTCATCGACACAGCAGATCCCACCGAACGCTCGTAGGTTCCCCTCTCACCTCTCGTTTTGGTTGATGCGAGACAGACGATAACTTGCCACAGAAAGCTATACCCTTTGCTGATAAGCGGCATCGTGCCTAGGCCCATCGCCTTTGTCTCCACTATCTCTGACGATGGCGTGGAGAACCTGGCGCCGTTTAGGTGGGTACACAGTCGTCGTCTTTGTCCCCCATGCTGATATCAGTGCAGTTGGTTTAACACGGTGTGTTCCCATCTCAGTAATGCGGGGCCGACTACTAAGACCTCCTAATGATGGTGTCAGGTGACTCCATCGCCGCCGATCGTGTCGTTTTCTTGCGTGAATTTACCTACTGGGCTCAAAGATACGGCGAACAATGTTAAGAACGGCAAGGGCTTCACGGTCAACATCATCAGCGAGCCGTTCGTTGAAAACGCCAACGCGACAGCGATAGACTCCCCCCCAGAGTTCGACGAGTGGACCATGACCGGATTGACCAAAGCACCCAGTGTCCGGTACATTCCGCGTTTTGTCGAGAACGCGACGATGACGGTGATTCACAGGTGCACGTCAAGGCACCAAGGGTCAAGGAAAGTGCATTCAGCATGGAGTGCGAACTCTATCAGGCGATCGATATCGTCGACCCCGCGACGGGGCAGCACACAAGCACCCTCGTGCTGGCACACGTCAAATATATCCACGTTCGCAAGGACGTGCTGACGGAACGGGGAACAGTTGACGCCACAAAGTTCAAGCCTGTGTCGCGTATGGGAGACATTAGCTACGCTCGGCTCGGCGATGTGTTCAGGATACCCCGTCCCGTCTGGGCCGCGGAGGGGGGCAAAGTGCAGGAGGCTGTTGGAAATGCACAGCGACTGTAGAGACGTTTTGGAGCAATACCAGGTTGCTGTGAATTTGAAGTAGAGTTTTGTTTAGCCGCGCTTTCCCGCGCGTAGAGGGAACGTCCGTTTGCACTTGGACTTCTCCTCGATCGCAGCCTCAGTCATGCTCGGTGTTGTCGCTCACATCGTGCACGCAGGCAGAAGTCGGGCATTGAACCCGAGTGTATATCAGTGGCAGGCTATTCGACATGGCGTCCCGTTGTCACTGTCCCGAAGTGTTGCCACCAGCCCAGGTAGGAGTTAACCGTTGCGCGAAGGGAACAACGACGGTAACTTACTTCTCGCACCCAAGTTCACCTGCGGGACGACAAGACGCCTGACTTGCTGCCCTCTTTTGACCACGACCACAATGCCAAGCTTACCCTTTCCCCAAACCCCGGCTGGTCGTGGTGCCAGAAGATCGACAGCACGCCCCATGGCAGGGAATGGATGGAAGGGGAGAAGCAAGGATGGAAGACCGTCGCCACCGCCGAGGAGGATCCTACGTAAGGGTCTTAAGGGATCTTTCCTGTAGTCAAGTTTTGCTCAAGTTTTTTTTCAGCAAGGTATATGCGCTCATGAACAGCGGCATCCTTCCCCGGCCCATCGCCTTTGTCTCCACTGTCTCAGAAGACGGTATGAGAAACTTGGCGCCGTTCAGGTATAGTCGTGGGGACCCTGCGCTCAACTCGTGAACATCGCGCGGCCAAGTACTGATCCTCCCTCCTCCTCGCCTATGTTTTCCAGTTGGTTTGGAATGGTGAGTCGTGGCACCGCATTCCATCGCAACACTCGGCTTTTCTGATTTGTTTCACGGCGTGGTTCATGACATGACATACCACGCGCATGCCCTCGCCCGCTCGCAGATCAGCCACCATCCTCCCGTCATCGCCTTTTCCTGCCTTAACGCCGACTCCTCCGGGTCGACCTCGGACGGTGACCGACTCAAAGATACGACGCGCAATATTATAAGCGGGGGTGGGTTTGTCGTCAACATCATCAGCGAACCATTTGTCGAGCAGGCTAATGCCACGTCGATCGACGCCCCGCGGGGCGTGAGCGAGTGGGTCTTGAGCGGGCTCACGAAGATGCCTAGCGTGAGTCGCTCATGTGTACCGAGTTTTTGTCTCCGTCCGCTCACACCCTCATGCATAATGTCGCATGCACTCGTACACTCACGGTCGTGCATATACTCAACAGATTCACGTCAAGGCGCCCCGCGTCAAGGAGAGCGCGTTCAGCATGGAATGCGAGCTGTACCAGACCGTTCCCATCGCCGACCCCACCTCTCTTTCTGCTTCTGTATTGGGCAAGACCTCTGCGACTAGCACGACCGACACGAGATCTACGACCACCCTCATCCTCGCGCACGTCAAGTACATCCATGCCCGCAAGGACGTGCTCAACTCCCGCGGGACCGTTGACATCGCCAAGTTGAGGCCTGTCTCACGCCTCGCCAACAACGCGTACGCGCGCGTCGGCGATTCGTACAGGCTATCGCGCCCGTCTTGGGCTGCGGACAGGGAGAAGGTCAGGGAGGTTGAGGGCGCTGCAGGGGTCCAGTAGAATCTACAACCGGCGTGCGTTGCGTCTAGGGACCGTGGGCAGTTCTATTTAACGTCTGTTCTAGGTGTGTAGGCGTCCCCAAATGAACAATTATGCCAAAGACAAACATGCACCATAGTACACAGATGTAGCGAAACTGGACCATTGTGCTTCGGGATACCATGTCCACGAACCTGACGTAGCAATTGTCAAACTAAGTATACCAGTCCACGGTCGCAGTGGTGAACACGATCGACTTTATGCTGTTGTCTTCCGCTATTGGGTCTGTGTTCAGGGATGCTAGTCAGGCTGGTGGCACATCGGAATCGTAAGGGATTGCTTTGTTAGTTAGTTGACATCTGGATGCTAACTCCGTAGAATAGCCATTCGGATTGTATCGCGGACGTGATCCCTAATGCCATTGCCACGTACTTCCTTTAGGGCATCTTAATCCGCTCGTGCTTCCGACAGATATAAAGCCAACACGGCTCAGCTGACCAAAGCTGGCATGATGAGAACTGCGCAAGTTCGCAAGTTCGCAAGTTCAACTGGGATTGTTTCGTTCGAAAGACCACTCACTACATTCCCATGCTTGCTATCTATGACCTGCTCGTAATGTTCTCTGCCTGCGATCCGTTGTTGCAAGGACACATGTTCCTCAAGCGATTGTTCTCTTCTGTGCACCACTTCCGTGGCCATGAAGACCCGTTCCTGTAAGTTAACAAACAAGGTATGACAATGATCGTACCAGTAAACATGGCTGCGGTCAGGCTGATCGTTTTTATCATCTGAACCGATTTGACCGATTGTGGAATCTAGTAGTTTGTAACTCGAAATTTTAGCGGGCGGCGGTTAATGCTCGGGTTGTCCCATCGCGTTCAATCCCGCCTGTCGCAGCCACCACCTTGGTTCCATATGGACCATGTCCGTCATCGTACGTCAGGAGAATGACAAAGTGGTGCGAGAATCGAGAAATGATTTGGCGGCCGGTTGTGCGGTTGCGTCTTGTGTATTGTATACATGGTCTACAATGTTGTAGTCGGCCTGGAGCTTTCGGTCAAATGTCTCGGCCATGGTGTGGTCGAGGTGAGAGTCGGGGGAATAGTCTCCTGATCACTTGAATCAATTACGAACTATCTTCACACAGGCCCTAATGATTAGGGGGAAGCCTTGGTTTTTATGGGGGAATAAAGATTTGAACTTTGGTTCCTAATGACGGCCGTTAGTTACTTTGGTGCTACGATTATTCCCTACGCTGTTGTAAGGATCCTGTAGGGTGTGCCAACAAGCACTCCTACATGTTCTGTATGGTAGTGCCGTGTACAAGAAAAAACATGATCTGACCCTGGTTCGAACAGGAGACCTTCTGTGTGTTAGACAGATGCGATAACCAACTACGCCATCAGACCCGTTGATTAGCAGACAGAGCCTATCGAATATAATTGAACTCACCCTTAATGGGCTCATAGCGTCAATCTTTCAGTGCAATTCCAAGTTATACTTTTCATCCTCAACATCCCTACGCATCCGTTCCATGTAGACGTAGGTTATGATGATGTAATCCAGCATATGCGCTACCTCCTCTGCGACTTCAAGAAACGGAGGATGGCTTGGTTTCCTGATGCCGAGGTTCCGTTTGTGAAACTTGACGAGGTGCACTCTGGAGTGCTTCTTCTCGTTTTTGAGCTGGCATATAGTAAAATAAAATATAAACGTGAGTACGTTCAGATCGCGATAGACGTCTAGCGCTCGAACATGTCAAGAACGTGAAAGTGACATGATATTACCCAACAAAACCGAAACCCCACCTTCCACTTGTACGTCCGGCCGTCAGGACCCCTGAAATACCGACCCCTGCCGTTTAGTAATGTTCCACTGAGCATCCACGTTCAAGAAGCATGCGAGGTAGTTGGACACGTACCAAGAAAATGGCCGCTGATACAGGATCGTGTCTGCATCCACCACCCGCTCACCAAACCGAAACTTGGTCTTCTTCACTCTGTGCCATTCGATGACACAGAGAACCTCGGGACCTGCACTCCTTCCTTTTCCCTTGCGATATGTGGTTATCGTCGTCACCTGCTTCCATCCAGGTGGAGTGGAAATAGTGTAGAGCTTGTTTCCCGCATCATCGGATATGTCTGTGTTTTTGTAGTACGAGTTGCTGAAGATGAGTCGCATGTGGGGATGGAAGGCAGGGGCGGGGAGTGCGGAGGTCAGACACGTCCTAGGCAGTCTCAATCATGGGTTCAAATGGCGATACGACAGATGCTCCCACTTCCCGTGTCTCGAGCCAACCAAAATTAGAGCATTCCATTATGGGCGGTGAACGCCGAGTTACAGTCGTCCGCAATTGACGAATTTGGAATCAAAATGGCCATCTCAAAAGGCATTCATCGAAGTACACAGTCACCCGCGTCCGAGACTAAGTGGAATGACTTTGTGCGACTGGGGTATGGGAATGCTGATGGATGGATCAAGTACGTTCGTGCGGAAGAGAAGCAATATTCTCTCACCAAAGAGAAAAAAAATGATGAAGCACTTGGTTAGCTTCCACACATCGGCCAGCTCCACTCAGGAACTGCGAAGGATTTATCTGTCATTCGGAATACGGTACGAATGAACATTTGGCGGCCGATGGCAGGACGTAAGTTTCTTCTGAACAGCGTTGCGGTCAATTCTGGATGGGATTCTTAGGTAAGCATGGTTTAAATACTGCTGCAAGAATCGTGGCAGACAATTTGAGTACTTCCGAGCCGCTCCCTGAATCAAGGCAAATTGTATTGCTACCTGCCGGATGTTTACCACGATGACGCTACGACATAACATGCTTGATCAACAGACGAGCAGCGATCAACAAACTCGTTTATTCGAACACGATCACGAGATCCATACCCTTGTTATCTAGCCAACTTTTCCACATCTCACTGTATTTCCCCATTTCTTTATCTCTCCCAGCTCTCCCTTGCTTCGGCGCGAAGACCCGTTCGTCTGGTAACAACTTCGCGATGCGCTGAATTTCGCGCAGATCACGGCTCGAATAGTACTTCATCTGCACCGCAGCCTGAGCGAGCGTAGGATGACGCTAACCAGATTCCAAGATCGTCGTGCATCGAGTCAACACACTTTCCAAAGCGCCGAAAGGAACAAAGGTATACCGACCGAATCCTGAAAAACCATTCGATGCCATTTACAAAACGTTCTGGGTGATATCCAGCTTTCTTGGGCGTCCGCGGTAGTTCGTCTTGATGCGTGCTTCGGGATACGGTACATAGGGAGTAGTCGAGGCGTATAGTAGGTGACCAACGGAGTGGACGTAGTGTTATTTCCGCTGTATAAGCGACGATGATAACGTTCCGCGACGCGCCAGTACTTTGCTTCGGTGCGTGATGTACCAGCCTGAGGTCCCCGCTGATCTTGGTTAAACATCTTTCGCCATTGAATTGGTAACTTGACATGCACTCGCACATGGAGGCAGGCAATGTTAAGAGCACGAGTAAAGATATCAAAGAGGGTGTTTACAAGGGGAATGCCTGCTTGCTTTCCGAATCTTGTGAGGGCTCTTCTAAGCTGCATGGCGAGCGTGGATACAGACGAAACACCTCCAGCAATCGAGAAACTGGAAAAGATGACGGCTGCTGCGAAAAGCGGAGCGGGCGTTTGAAGGTTTGTAAAGTGCTAAGGGAACATGAATCAAAAAGACAAGGGAGGGGACGAAGACAGACACCAAGGCGAAGCACAACAAAGTACCTACTTGGAATTGAAGATGCACCGTTCGTTCAACAACAGACCTAAAGCTGGACATTCTTGAACGACTACTGTGGTGTATTTCACTGATGCAGAATGTAGTCGCAAGGTCGTAGGAAACTGGGGTATGTAGGAAAAGGTTATTGGTGAAGTGACCTCTCGTTGGTGGATTTCGGAGGGTTAAGAACAAAAATTCCCCACTGCCCTTGAGCCCAAGGCTGAGCTGTAAAGTGAGACACGACAGTTCCCATTGCATCCGCGTGGTAACAATGGGCGATATCAAGCTGTAAGGAGATTGTGGGTGGAGGGGTGAGTATACTGAGAAGTTGTTCAAGGGGAAGAGAAACGTGAAAAACGCGTGTTTGACAGTTGAACCAGACAAGAAGTCGCATGATCGTTGATGATAGTTAGTTCGGCTGCGATCTGAAGTCAGAGATAACGGGTTGAAACTCGGCATTCATATTCAGCTTCGATTCCGCTGATCGTCGAACGTCCGATCACCAGTGCCAACAACCATGATGCACTCGTCGATGCGTCGCCAACCTGGAGGTACGACGTACATTAGTTTCAAGTGACCTCAGGCTTCCGTTTGGTGTGTTCTCACGCACTTCGGATTATCCCGATCGTTCTCGTCTCCGAGATTATCTACACCTGAAATTGCCTAAAAGCGGGGAGCAGTAGGACCTCCTCCAAAAATCCCGGAATCCCTGAAAACGACCACCAGACATGCGACATGCATATTTTGATTCCTGTATATATCTGTGAGTCGTTTATCTTATAATAATTATATATATATCGCTCCCACGTAGTCGTTTGCCTGCGTAGTCCGTACACGAGTTCCCCATGAGAAAATACATGTGGTGTTGATTTGTGATGTCGCTTGCTCGGCATGCCTTGTATTTTTCCCCATTACCGACGGGATTTGAACGGACTCGGTATGAATTAGCGTCGTCACATAAGAAATGGAGCAGCAACACCTTTCCGGCATTGGTGATGGAAGCTTCACATAATTGTAGCCATGTCCAGAAGAGCGATCGACACGCAAGTATAAGAGGACTTGGATTCTGAATCTCAGACGCTAGGACTGCTAAGGTCAACAATTCTTCGGAAGCATGAATCGATCTTGCTTCTACGAATCGAAAATAGCGTCATCTATTCAAGTCGGGCTTCTTGTGTAGCCTACCTGCTAATGTAATCGCATCCTTCGTGAAGAAACGATCAAAGTAAAGATAAAAATGAAAATAAAAAAAGTGATGCCTAGCGGTGTAAGAGTCTCATGGTACCCACAGTACTCCCGCGGCAGGATGTTTCGACGCGTGATGCGACGTCAGCACCATGAACCAGCCATTCCGAGACTGATAATCCGGTGGATGCATCGAAATGCCTAATTTTGTTCTTGGAAGCGACCAAAATAAATAGAACATTTACCTTCGTATCCACAAGCAAGCAGTAATCTTTGCTGTCCTATACTCGAACAGAATTCTCCGTGGCTGCTGCAGTAGGAGGGAATTTCGCTGCTCTCAGCCAGGATTGTATTGGAGCGGATGAAAGCCTAGAACTCAGCGGCCTTGTTTGCGAACCGCGACGCAGACAGCAGCAGCCTGTACGCACAAGGCGAGTGGAGTTGGGGCGAAAAATTGACTGCGTTAACGTTAAAGGCCTCCGTCCTTCCGGGTATTTGCGTCCCATAGATCAAATTCCCCAATGTCCCGCCGCAATTCGATCGCCGTCCTTCGAGACAGCGAAGTCGCTTGTAATGTTGCCACTTGTTTGCCGCCGTCATCCACTTACCACGCTTGATGCGGCTTGGATCGATTCTCTTCTGTCGCTGTTCACTAGATACTCACCATTTGCTGTAACTTCTGACGCTCGTATTTCGCGTTTGCTAGTATCAACAATTTCGACTCATTGGTCAGTACGTTCTTGTGGAAAAGGTCAACACCGACCCATAGCTCCGTCTTGCCAGTGAGCACCGGTCATTGTTGTCTTGTCCACCAGCCACCACGTGATGGAGGAAGCCTAAGTTGTGGCTCGTATTTGGCTCGTATGTCACCGACTTTCAGATAGCACTTGATGTGGACTACTATACACCGGCTCTATCAACTTGTGCCTAGGCTCGGGCTGTGTTTCAGGGGCGCTCGAGCCCAGCCACAGGCACGGCGTAAACAGTATGGATCTCGACGATGGTATGTTGGGCTGATCAGTCCTCAATTTGACCGTCTGTGCTAAGCGATAGATCTGCTCTATAAATAATTCGATATTATCTAGCCGAGGAAATGGCCAACATTCAAGTTGAGGCGTCACGGGAAGACTCTCTCAGAGAAGGGGTTCTGCCGCGTTTGAGGCCTGAGAAGGGCTCGGAGCTGCTAACTTAACGGTTCATCTTAAAGGACCCTTGTTTATTTCCTTCCTTTTTTTGACAAACCAACGAACAGTCCCCTGGGAGATTCTTGATCGTATAGAACCATGCCAAGCTATGAATGCCTTGGCAGATTCGATCGTCATGAGGGCACACCCCAATCGATCACCACTATTAGTGGGAGGTTGTTCAACTGCAAGGGGCAAACCCCATGTTTGCCTTTCCTTTTACTGTAGCACGCTCAACCACTCGAGTCCCGGGAAGTTAAACGTATATCAATTGGTAAGGGCTCGGTGAGGTCGAGAGCTCGAGGATCTCGGACAATGTGCATTGACCAAGCATACATGCTGCCTTCTCTTCAAAGGTAACCTTCTCCAGTATGCTGGGCGCCGCTAGGTTCAAGAGACTTGTCACAACGCTGAGATAGACAGTGAGTTCTCTCGGGAACCTCCATCCTTGATGACATCCTCAAAATGTGAACCCTTTAGGATGCTACGATACCAATATCTGTGACCCTTGTAGCGTTGTCACATCAAGTCCTAAGGGTATACAAACTTCGGCTTGTCCGAATCTTTCCAGGGATCCACAGGTACGGGTGTGCCAAGAAAGGCGCCCGTGCAGTTTGGGGTATATAGTCAGTGAGCGTTATGCCGATAAGTTCCGAATAGGCTGTGATGATCCACCCGTGAACGTTGAATGCTACGGTGGCTATAACAAGGTGTTGTATGATGTGCTTACAATGTCGTAAGAAGGGCTGTATGGTTGTTGGAGTGACGAGAGTTTCATGTACCGGTACCGAGTGACGCGTTCACGACGGGCTGAGCGAGAGCATAAGAAGGCTGTTCTGCCCGCGAAATCGGCTCCGAGCTGGTTTGGCGCCCAACGGCGAAATGGCGAACCAGGTTGAAAGGCGGAACGGGTCGCGGGGAAGACAACAACGCGAACTGGTGCGGCCTCGCTTCACCGACCATTCATGCGTTAATATCTTGGGAAGTGCTTGCCCGCTAGTTGATTATTTTAACTTTTTTATGGTTGTAGGATGTGGCCGTGCGCAGGCGGTCTGCATGATAGATAGCGAAAACAGAAGACGTCCGGGGAATAATTTATAGGCCATGCATTCAGAGAATCCCGCTTCTTAAATCATATCTTAATGACTTCTTCATTTTCTCTTTCACCAGTCTCGTAATTCATGGTCGCTGCATAATGTATTAGTTGCCGGACCTTGTAAGAGATGTAAAATAGATACCGTAGCTTCGGAGGTGACATTTTCGCTTGATATGCTGCGAGTCTGAAACCGGCACGGGGGGCATTGGTAACATAGTCATGCGGCCTAGAAGATACGAAAAATATAGCGGAGAGTGATGTTAGGCTGACCAGCAGGTGACATCTACCTTCATTTTCGATTAGTGCAACTGACTACCGAGGACCAGCTCATAGCTTTGTATGGCTGTTTGTGGCGAAGAGGATCGTTTTGATCATATCCACTTCTGCTAGAGGTGATCATCGGTGCAGAAAACAAACAGATGTGGGCTGCACTTGAAAGGGCAAGAGATGTGTCTTTAAAGGCTGTACGAAGCGAACAAAACACCAGGCATAGCTGGTTAGTGCTGTATCTTCCCACGATGGGAGACTGGCAGTGACGTGCAAAACGCCCTCCTGAACGATTCCATCGCTATTGAATAGCCGACTGTCAGGCACAGGAAAAAGGCTCTGAAAAACAAGAACAAGAACAGAATAGAATAGAATAGAACATAATTTTAAAAAATCGTACCCCAAGTTGAAACATTATCAAGGACTCAAACAGGCTAGGACGAACATCAGGCAACGACACTCAATGTGCGGCCTATGCAACCGGTCCACAGAAAGGTCAAGCGTCTATAAGGTTAAAGAATAATTCCTGCTATCACAGATGGGTTCGCTCTACCTGAAACATATAT
Organism: Leccinum longicurvipes; assembly: GCA_038093135.1. Classification (NCBI taxonomy): domain Eukaryota; kingdom Fungi; phylum Basidiomycota; class Agaricomycetes; order Boletales; family Boletaceae; genus Leccinum; species Leccinum longicurvipes. The sequence continues at coordinate 11,946 of JBBPRP010000175.1, forward strand.
GGCTTTGTTGCGGTGCTGCGAACCATTGAAGGTTTCGGTTGGGAATCATTCTGGAAGTCGTCCTGGAAAGTGTTTGTGGCATCGAGGATATGAGTGACCCAAAGAAGTGGCGGAACGCGGTTTGGAGACCGCAACATGACAGGTCCAGAGGTATCGGAGTCGGTATATCGGACGTCCGGAAATTCCAATGTGAGTCACCTGGGAAAGAAGTTCCAAAATGGGCTCTTTTTCGAAATTCGCACAAGGTAACTTCGACTTGGCTCACTGCCAACTGGCTCGTTTTTGATGCCCACATCAATTTGCGCAGTTCCTCTTTTTGAACCTGTCACATCACATCGATCAGGTTCGAACTGCCAGGCTCGAATTGCCTCCCGACCACCTCAAAGCGGAGTCGTTGAGTCACGTCGACATCGTGCTGTTACAGATTCCACTCTTTGGACGAACTGCAACTCGCTGGATGTTAGAATGCCATTGGCCATGCCAGGTTACTTTTTTTTTCTTGGGCAATCACAGATCTGCACCACTGCTTGGCTAGCGTGCCAATTTCGTCATTCAGTGTCCGCGCCCCCACACGTCGTAGTCAGGGCAAAATTTTCTAATCATACTCCGATCCGTTTACCTCGCCAAATCGACCTGCATACGGACGCCACCGGTCTCACACATATTCTGTCTTCCGACTCTGCCTAGAGGAATGAAGGACCATCACCCAGATCACCATTGCGGACAGGTAAACTCGCCGAATGATGATATATTCTTTACAGTCTGCAGTGCCGGACTCTTTCGGCATGGAATGCCACGTTGACTTGCTAGTCTGAGTGGCTTGGTCAAGCCATGCCCAGAGGAAGTGCTGATGATTGCTGGTTGCTGTGCTGTGATCTATGGCTGGGTGTCGCTATATATGCTGCGAGCCTTCACATTACTCCAATACCTTCATTTACCATCCTCCCCTGTTTGCGACATCTCAATTCAACGTGCTCATCGTACGCCATGGATACATTTCCCTGCTGTCAACTGCTCTGCCAGACTGGAGCGACGCTGGTCAGTACATTTGACGCTGATGCCGATGATGGTCGTGTGCTTATTACAACATCGGTGTCTCCAGATCGATGCAGCTGAGAAATTGAACTACGACGACGAATGCATTACTTCCTTAGCAGAGACCTTGGTACGTTAAGTGTCCGAGTCAACACTGCGTTCTTTGACGTGCATGCCGCCCCGAAAGTGTGCAGATTCCTGGATTCGTTGTCAGTCTACAGTCCGTGTTTTTGGACGCGTAATTCAATGGGCTGTCAGCTTTTTTGTGAGCGGTTTCTACTTGTAGTGAATGCATTCTCTGACCTTGTCGTCAGTTTTGCCCTCTTATTTCGGACGTGATCTCGATGGCCAAAGTCATTTGGCAATTAACTTCGATAACTTCTTATTTCATAATTGTGATCATCTTTATTATGATACGGTGTCTTCGAAGATTCGTACCCTTGCAAAGAGGTTCGTGTCAGTGACTACCCTGCAGTTAGTACTGACGCTCTGAACAGTCTTGTGTTTGCTCTGGCCTATTATACAGATATGATTCTTGATATATTCTCTTGTGAGGTGCGATCGCAACCATAAGTTCGTTTGCTTCCATCATTCTTGATATGCTGTTCATAACTAATCGCTCCACAGTACTGGCGAATTTGGTTGTATAATACGCTCATATAACTTGGCAAGGTCAGGTCACCTTCATCCATCCTCCAGTTCTACGGAACGTCGGCATCGCTATGACATCACAATAATTATTTGATCCATTATCCTGTAAACTACTCATATCCTCCCTCTATCATATCCAGTCCAAGTTGTTGCTTCGTTAGCACCGAGTCGTCAGCACGTCGAGCTAACGGAAGCAATCTAGTTGTCTAACCGATCACGTCAGACCAGATGTTTCAACTTGCAAGACGTGGTGCCGGCTTTCGATGACCCGACTGGCCCGACTCACAGGATCTCCCACAGCAAACACAGCTCACGGTGTATAGCAGTAATGGCTAACTAAAAGAAGAACAAAGGGCTGTGGACTGTTAATTGTATAAGCGTCCACTAACAAGATCTTCGCTCTATGCCTTGAATGGTCGAGGTAGCTATTTCCCATGAACCGTGGACGTCATCTATGATGCCAGATACTCAAGCGCTCACTGGAAATCCACGCTTCGCTTTCTATCGTTATTCGCTGCTGCATCTTATAAAAGCATGGAACACTACACGCGCGCTGTTATAATTATCGTGCCATTTTTACCAAAAAAAATACATCTCCACTGAATGGGTTCGAGTCAGTAATTCATGACGCAGTCGTGAGAAGCTGCGGGGATCATAACCGGTTGCGATGGCTGTGATGGCACTCTGCGGAGGAGCAATATGCCCACAAGGTAACATTTTCAGTCAGAGAGATCTAGATCGAGGCTGAGAGACCTGGATTATCTTTGTGTGAATGGCTGTTACGCGAGTCCTGGGAGATTTGGCGGGCGCACGCCATTGCTAGGACTCGGTTTAGAGGTGTGCGGGAGCACGAGGTCGAGTAGGGAAGGATTGGATCCATGATCCATTCCGAGAGGGCCTTATCTGACCGACACCCCTTCCGTGATCCGGTGACCTAAACGTCCCAAGCTTTGCTGGATGTCTCCCATGTCAGCCAGTTTGGCTTGATCGAACCGGCAAAGATAATCGCGAATGTTGCCGATTGGATGAGATCATATCACGTGACTTAGCAGTGGCCCATCAGATATTCCGTGTATCCCGAATATCCCGAACACCCACTCAAAGTTGACTCATTCGGTAGGTTCAGGAATTGTTTTCAACGTATTGCGTTTTTCAGTCTTTGTTATCGACTAGCATCTCATTCGATCCGTTCGCAACACAAGCTTCATCATGGGTGTTCTTGATATCATTCCCGTGCGTTCAAGTTGACGAATCCCATATCTGCATAGGCGCCTTGATCTGACGACGACGGACGATCTAGGCCGGTGTGTTGACTGGAGATAATGTCCGAAAGCTGTTCGACTATGCAAAGGCGAACAAGGTACGGTTTGACTACCACCTGATCAAACGAGGGGCGAGACCCGCTGTGCTCACTGCTGATATTGTGACCGTGATCGCAGTTCGCCATTCCTGTGAGTTACCCTACTCCTGTAACCGACGGAACGGTATATTTACGTAGGCCATTCTTCATCTAGGCCATCGTGAGTCGCAGCGCACCGTGTGTACGACTGGGGGTCGACAACTGATTTTCACCAGAATGTTACCTCTTCCTCCACGGCAAACGCCGTTTTGGAGGCTGCGAGGTCTGTGCATTTCACCAGGCACATCCGTCACAGCTGACAGGGCGCTGCAGAGACATCAAAGCGCCCATCATCCTTCAAGTTTCCCAGGGTGGAAGCGCATACTTTGCAGGCAAGGGGCTCAAGAACGACCAACAACAAGCCTCCATTGCCGGCGCAACAGCAGCTGCGTTGCATATCCGAACGGTCGCAAAGGATTATGGCGTGTACGTCGCCTTCTAATTCTAGACGATCTCGTTTGCTCATGTCGGATCATCATTCACAGTCCCGTTGTGCTCCACAGCGACCACTGCGCGCATAAACTCCTTCCCTGGTTCGATGGCATGCTCGCTGCGGACAAGGAGTATTACAATGCCCACCAAGAAGCCCTGTTTTCCTCTCACATGCTTGATCTCTCCGAGGAATCCAAGGAGGAAAACATCTTGACATGCGTTAAATACTTCAAGAAAATGGCCCCTCTTGGAATCTGGCTCGAGATGGAGATCGGTATAACCGGTGGGGAGGAGGACGGTGTAGACAACTCTGGCGTTGATAACTCCGCACTATACACTCAGCCAGAGGATGTGTATGATGTGTACGATGCGCTGAGCAAGATCAGCCCCAACTTTAGCATCGCTGCTGCGTTTGGAAATGTGCACGGTGTGTACAAGCCAGGGAACGTCAAGTTACACCCCGAACTCCTGGAAAAGCATCAAGCCTATACATCCACAAAGTTGGGTGGCGAGGAGAAGAAACCCTTGTGAGGCCCCTTTGTTGTTTTCAACGCACACTATCGGTGTCCTAACGGTCTGCAGGTACCTCGTTTTCCACGGGGGCTCTGGTTCAAGCAAGGAAGAGATCACGACAGCTGTCAACAATGGTGTAGTCAAGATGAACGTCGACACTGGTATGAAGGAGATATATGGTTTTGTGCATGATCTGATGATTCTTTATACTGCAGACACCCAGTTCGCGTACCTCGCTGGTATCCGAGTATGCCTGATCGCCCCTCGTTTCTCCATCTTTGCCTGAAATTTTCTGTAGGACTTTGTCAATAACAAAAAGGATTACCTCCAGACACAAGTCGGAAACCCGGAGGGAGCTGACAAGCCAAACAAGAAGGCATGTGCGACAGCCAGAACCAGACCATATGCTTACCTTGCATTCATAGTTCTATGACCCCCGTGTCTGGGTTCGCGAAGGTGAGAAGACGCTCTCCGAGCGTGTCAAAGAAGCGTGCAGAGATTTGGGTAATGTCGGTGAGTTGAGCTTTATCCTCAAATTTCTCCCGATGTGTTACTGAAGCGAATCATGTTCTTCAAGACCGGCTGTAATTGAGATACAAATTCGGTGGATCGTGGAAAATGCAATGTTTACAATAGACTGTTTGTTTTCCTGAGCGAGGAGATCAGACGCTGTATGTACTTTTACGGCTCCGAATACACACGTTTGGTTATTCGTGCCTTGGTGCCTGGAATTTCTGACCTGGCTGAGAAGAGGATCTTCCATTTTAGATGTGGCTTCTCTCGAAGTCTGTCGAGTGTCGGCGTTGCATCGTTCTTGTTGATTTGAAAGTTGAACTCGGTGCTCGTCTCATAGACACGCTCACCGTGTCGCCCCTCCCAACCACAACGCAATCGGGTTTTGCGAGCCGTTGCGAAAATAACGTCACTTGCATCATTTTCTAAATGAAATAGCCGACAATGTCGACGAAAACATATCGTGAGCCGCATCTCATATCCCATCAGTTTTCCTCGTAGCCCTCATAACTTCCTCTTTTTTTCACATCGACTATCGCGGTGAAGTTCAAACCATCCTTCTCGTCCCCGTGTTCTTAACCATCGAAACTACGCGAACCGTCCTCTGGCTCGCGCGGACCGCGGAGGACCCAAGTAGTGACGCGCCTTTCTTACGCGTCCTACTGAGGTTAATCCTCGGCCTTCTCTGGATTGTGCCCAGTCCCATCTCGATCCTGGTCCGCTACGCCGCACGTGTAGTGTTGGCCACCGTTCGCGGGGTGCTATGGTTATGTGGCGTTGGGCGGGCTCCGCGGGCAAGAAGAAAAGGGAAAGGTGAGTGCGTTCGTTGTCCTTTGTCAGTATGAAGCAGTAGATGCTTGTAGGTCGACGGCCCGACGCGACGACGTGGCGAATTGCCGACGTGACGGCGTTGCGTCGGGCGGACGTTCCTAGCCTTTTTTTTTTTTTTCATTCGTTCGTTCATCCTCTTTGTCGGTCTTTTTTGAATTGGTGAATCCGTCTGCAAAATAGGATACACGATCGCAGTTACTCGGTGGTACGAATACATGCGGGAACGATACACGAAGAAGATCCGGCGATGGCAACGACAAGCGGGATGAAGCGAGGGGAGAGGAAGATCTGATCGGATTGTATTACTGTATGCGATTGGGCAGACGACTGTGATATCGTTCAACGTGCTCATTGCATCTTGATAAATCTTGAGCAGTGGGTTCGTCAGGGTGCTTATCATGCTTATAATAACGGTTGCTTACGTATCTTGATCATTACCGAGCACACGTACTTACAGGCCAGCCTCCTATTGGAAACCTGAGTTTCAAGGCAATGAGGATGATAACCAATTTGAAGCAGTGGAAAACACACTGAGGTGTCATGACATCAAGAGCAATTTGCTCCAATCATTCGCACACGCTACTATGATTAGCACCCCAAAAATGGCGAAGGATGTGTGCGTGAGATCTAATCCTGCAGGACTGGATTTCGGGAAAGACGGCCGAGGTCCCCGCCGAATCGGATCAGCATGGATCTGAGCTATATATCAACAGAGCTAAGGTCGCGGATGGGAGACCGATCGGCATTAGTAATTGTGCGAGGAAGAGATGTGCCTGTAAGCAAATCCATCGCTTAGATTTCGATGGAGATACACCCGGCAAAGGACTGATCAGGCTCGCAAACGTTTGCTGAGATGCATGTTCTCTTTAGGTACATTGAGCGCTAAGAGATGTCCCTGCAACACGGCCCTCGTGGCCCTTGTGCATACAGTTGCGCGCGCGCGCGGATCTTGATATGCTACGCGGACGTCCCGCCAACCTTGGCCAAACTGTCATGTCACAGGGACGTTTCTGCCTTGGTACGGGCTTCACGAAAGAGGTAGAGTTCGTCGGCAGCGACGGGGAGGACAAAGGACATTTTGGTATTGTGAGAGAATGTGAGGGCTAGGCGTGGGTGGGGATGGTAGGACGACCAGTTGGGGCAGCCTATGGATGCAACAACCGTCAGTTGCGCGGGGTACGAGTACGGGACCGTAGTCGTCGGCGCAATGCCTGAAGCAGAGAACAAGAAAAAGGTAGATGAGAAGAAATCAGCGATAGTTCGGGGGAGGACAAACTTCCCCAAGGGGGCTTTACATAGTACTAGTATCTGCTGGCCATGCGGAATCCGGATGAGGGAGTGGGCAGTGTGGGTGATGAATGCAAATGGGAACGCATGAAAGGATCGCTTCGCAGATGGACGCTACGACTACAGCTTCTGTGTGGTGGGGCTGTTGGTGGCGGTAGTGATAGTCCTAATGTCTCTGGCGACGATCTTTTTCCATGGTCGGGGCCAGCTGGAGCTGTTTCGTATCCTTTGCTGCCTTGAGCCCAACGATGACGCGCGGAATACCGGATATTGTTGTAGCCGCTTGCTAGTTCGGACACGGTACTAGGCGTGAGCTCGGTGACTCTACCTTGGTGGATTTTGCAGGAGCGTCATAGAGGCCATTAGGACGCGTGTGTAAGGGTAAAGAGCAGGGGGAGAAGGATAGGGAGTGGAATGCCCCATGCGATCGGCGCGCAACGCGAAAGTACGGAGTAAGGAAAACGCTACTAGCTCATTCATTTCCATTATGTCATCATCACTTCGATTTCCACTGGCAACACCGATCAAGTTCTGCACCCATAGAGATCCAGAGACACCCTTGAACACTTGGTCGTTCAGCGCCTCCCAACGTACACGTCACCTCGGGAAGAAGCATAGGAGTTCACAACATCCTCGACGAGCGTTAGTAGGTGGAGTTAGTATGAGGACTAAGGATGAACAAACCACACTCGACTCGGCCTCCTATGCCGAATACCCAATCTATAAAGGAGAATATATTTACTTAGGGGACATCCTTCCAACAGAGCTACTTTGCTAGACTCCTGGATGCACGAACGCTGGAGACGTCATCCGACGGCGAACGGCGAGTATTCCCTCCATTGTTGACCCAGTTGCAAACTCAGGCCCTGTCTTGAACGGTACATTATGATCTTTTTTTTGCATGTAGGTTCCAAAGCGGTTCAGTGCCGTCACTTACCAACCCAAAATCTGGAGGGCTCTGCGCACAAAAGTTTCGCGTTGTTCATGCCTTCGCCAGAGTCGTCCCCCTTTCCTTTCTTTCCCTCGAACGGGCTGCTAGCGCAATCGTGGAGCTGGAAACAAGATGCAGCGGCTAGGAGCCCTCTCAACGCGCAAGATCCTTTTTGATGGAGTCATTCAATCTGATAATAGTATCCATCTCGTCGATGGTCGATGGTTTATTGCGTGCCAATCAGAATGGCGGATCGTGTTATATGACACATACGACACCCATTCCAAGGCAGACATATGAGAGCAGAACCATAAGATATCCCAGTGAATCGCTATCCAGGGACTCGGAGCGTACAGAGAAGGACGGTGGATTGTGTACGTGTGGGTGCAGTCTGCGCACACCATTCAATAGTGCGTCTTCGGTTTGTACGAATCCGTGTTCCGCACCTCTTATTCCCCATGACCAACAGCTCCCTCTTGGAACTTCGGTGGGATGCAGACTCGGGATCGTCATGCGACACCGTTGACTTGGACGTTCCTTGTGATACATCGTCCACACCTTACACTGGCAATGGAATGCCGTGCCTCCAACATTCACGGTTCCTTTATCTGTCAGGGCCGCACTTGGTGTTTGACACTACCACAAGTATATTTATGCAATCCCTCGACTCAAGCTTCCATTAGTACGCAGTGATCAAAAGCTTGGTGTGTGCCAAGGGTAGTGCTTATTGGCTCTCAAAATCAACGAGGTCAAGCATCTGTGTTAGGAGCCTGATGTCACGATCAATCATACAAGCACACACGTGATCGTTCTCCACGATTATTCGAGCGAAGGATTGGAAGAGATGGGCAATTCCATTGTCGCACAAGCCTTCACTATCCCCAATGACCAGCACCCTGTAAAGATGAATGTGAAAGACGTCCTGTACCTCACTCACGAGGATGTATTTGGAAGCCGAAACACACTGGGAACTCCATCAATTCGCTCACTGGTTCCGTCCACGTAAGGCTGCTGAAGCTCCTACCATGACTCAGTCACTGATCTGAGCATTTGTATTCTTACTGCGGTTCAATATGACTCTCCCTGAAGCAAGGGGCGTAAGGTAGCACACCCCTGCTACATGAGCTTGTGAATTTTCGCCAGGAGGGAGGGGGGTTGTTATCGGCGCACCTCTTGCCCTAGGGAGACTTTTATCCACCGTCAGATGTATACCAACAAAGAAACAGAAGAACCTCACACAGCGCCGTGATCACACCACACATGACGTGGCCATGGAATATCATATATCGATATATCATCCCCATCTCACTAGCCCGCCCTCGATACCTACGGAGTCATACGAGTGAGTCATACATTTATTGCTCGAAGGGGTACGACTAGGATAGAGTCCATTTTACACGACGTTACACCACACGACATACATGCCTGCAGAAGGTTGGATAGAATAATGCAATATTACCAGATGGACATGTTACAATGTTCATAACAGACAACAAAAGACAAAGGTGGATGAGCGTGTATGCAGAGCTTTAAAAAGAGAGAAGAAAAAGCGACGACAAACAGTCTTAAACCTTCATCCAACGTACGGCCTCACAAGAAGGGGCACCCGGCATGCTTCCTCACCGGCAACGCGTGGCCTCGGGAGGAACCCTCTGCCCA
>JBBPRP010000176.1:0-21147 GCA_038093135.1 Leccinum longicurvipes
CGTCGTAGTGGATGTCCATCTGTGAGATGGGGGGAAGGGGAGAGGCGGGGGAGTAGGATATATAAGGGGGGGAGGAGTGAGACAAACAAAGGGTGGACAAGGGAGAGAGAGAGAGGTGGGGGTGGAAAAGGCCGTCCTTAATATCTGATTTGTCGATTCGCGTCCCCAAACCGGATATGGACGTGTAACCTGAAATTCTCTGCGGCATCCCGGATTCCCCGAAAATAAAATGCGCCCTTTCTGTTTACAAATTCCGTTATGAGCTTTGATTACCTCAGCTGCTCGTCTCATCGGCAAGCCAACCGCGGCTCCTCGGGTGGTTCATATTTACTAAATTAGGAAATTACATGCTGTTGCGTGTTACGTCCCTCTCGAAATCCCACACTGATCCCGGACTAGCCCTGCACTCGCCACTCCTCGCCGCCCCCGTACACACACCGGCCCGCGTTGCGCCCTGTCTCACCCGTCTCACACTCCATCCAATCACATCGTCCCCGCCCATGAAACTAGCGCCACCGGTATTTGCCGCTTCCCCGCTCGTTCCCCCCGCCCTCCATCCCTGCCATCCACTCACCACCGCTCTCACCACGTGCCCAGTCCAATTCCCCATCTATATCTGAATCCCCGCATCCTCTCCCCTTTCCCATCCCCGTCTTCCCCTCCAACCCGTCCGTTTCGGCTGATGAGCTCATTGCCATCCTTCGCAACCCGTCTCTCTCGCCCCCCCTCTCCGCCCAGTCCTCCAGCCCGTCCCCGAACGTTCCCGCCCTCCCCGGATCACCCACTCAATTCGGTCGTTCCCAGCCTACCCACCTAACCGAGCAGGAACAGTTCTCAACGGCTACGTTGCTAACCGACATTCTAATATAGGTGGCGTACCCTTCCATCTCTCAGCTAATCCCACATGTACAGTACGTCGTTCGTCTACATGACATTCATCCGCCTTGCAATCTTTATTTTATCACCTTCTGAATCGATGCTATTCCTCTGTACTGTACCCCGCACTTCTTCGGATCCGGCCATCACACCACAGTGCTGCACATCCTGTGTTCCCCGCGCCCAAATACATATCCCAATCCGGGAAAATGATGGGTCTGACGAATCAGTGCTTGCCTCCGTGCCCGTCGCATCCCTTTGGAACCCCAAGGGAACTAATCCATTTTTATGCAAAGTGCCCATCAACGCCTTCTCGCTTGCCAAATTCTCCCGTTCGTCGCTGGTTGGCCAGCTATTCTCCAACCGACCGACCGATCTCCCACCCCAGTTGGGTGATTCATGTGCTTCTCTTTCGCATGCGAGCTCAAAACGCTATCCAAAGGTTGAATTTCCTCGATATGTGTAGAGAACTACTTACACGCCAAGAATAATATCATGGGACACCATTTCTCACTTTACTGTGATGGTACCACCACCACGACCCAATTCCCAGACATTGCTTCGTTTCAACATCCTCCAGTGAAAACTCGCTCTGCCGTCTATACTCGGGTACCTATCCGCTTTCTGTCCTCCTCCGCCCCACTCATCCTCCGCGCCCACGCCAGTTAACCGGCTTGCTTGTCTCCAGGATCACAGCCCTCTGTGATTTCCGGTTCCTGCCCCGGATCCTTGGTCATTTTTTGATCGATGTACATAGCTTTACTCTACCTTCGGTGCTCGGCGGAGGTAAAGCTCTGGCCAATCCGTCAACATCTTCGGATGGACCAATGGTAATCGACCGGGTCTTAGAGTATCTTCGTTGGTCCGTGGCTCGCGGCTCATGGACACTCGATTATACCGGACCAGATGGAACATCACAACCTCCACAACCCATCGCACAGCATCGCCGTGAAACGCTGCCCGAGATGTGACCTCAGTTGATTACGTCGTTCGTATTTGTGAGACTGTAGTTTCCCAGCCCAGTTGAGATGCGTCGGCAAGTCAACCTAGACGCGGGTAGAGTGGCAGTTATCGCCATTAGTGTATCGTATGGATTGGCAAAGAATCACGCTTTGGAACAGATAAACTTTTTGCGTGTTCACATCATCATACGTCATACGTTTCTTGGCTGACCATCAACCTCGAGCTTCCAATGGAGGGCGATGTGCTCAAAATCCGAGGACATCAATTCCCTCTAACGTGCAGTCAATCCGTTGATTGTGAGTCTGAATCCGGGGAGTCCCTGGCTGTTCAATTGGCACGCCGACGTAAGTAACACATACACAACCGCATTGGGGTTGCTGCGGCCGATGCTGTCGGACGCTGCTAAGCCTCGTTTGGCTGGTCGTGAACTGTTTCTTGAATGATTTGGTGAACGATTCTGCGGTATGCTAACCCCGATTGTGATTACTAGCTCGGTACAATTGAATAATATGGCACTAGAAGATACGTCGTTCATAGAAAACGGGAAAAATCCGTTAATATACTGCTGGCGAACAAGTGTTCATGGTAATGAATTTTTCATCTTCAATTTATGACCCATGATGCCAAATCGCCCGTAGAGTACGGGGCACTTAAGTAAACCTTCCAGAAGAAGTGCCTTGTAGGTTCCAATAGTGGGAAATCTCGTGCACGATAATCGGGATCAGTCTTTACGTGGAGAAGTGGGTCTGACGGCGATTAGTTCACAAAGCGAACAGCTGATTATTTATAATTTATATAATTTTCCTTGGAGATGATCAGTGATTGATAATCGTAAGGTCATCTCGGCTATACACTACTAGTAGGGAGATCGATGTCCTGTCCGACTGTCTAGTAAACTTGCCAAGTGTCTGATCGGTCTGGAATTTCGTCGGCTCTGGAACTCTCCGACAGTCGGTATTCAATTTGCTTTCGGCGGACCTCCATACATGCGACTAACGACGACCATGGCATCGCTTCAGCGTGGACTTGCCGAGCCTGGTGAGTGGCGAGCGGGGACGCATTCCGACCACGCAGGGCAGCGTCGCGACTAAAAAAAAAACACCCCAGAATGGCGCGTAGTGATGTACTGGACGTTAGATTGCTCAACGCGATTCGCTGGGCTACTAGCCGCGCACGCGGCAACTGCTTAGAGAGTTTTAACCTTTTCGATCTCCGGCCCGATCGGATGTGCATGCAATCGTGCCCATCGATCTTGTGGTAGTCAGTCAGTCACCCCAATCATCACCGTCGTCCATTCAATGTATGTATGGTGAGGATCGGTGCGACCCTCTCCGAGTTCTTACTAATTTGTTTCGGCCATCGAGCTTATCGGCGAGTCATCGTCCGTTGTCCCCGCTAGTTCTTCAAGCTGTCACCAGCCGACATGTCAACGAACCACGGGTCGCTCCTCCCTCGCGACATCAGAACCTTCCTTTCAAATTACCTGGGGATCCAAAAATCGGATCCAACGAGACATCCTTCGGCCAACCATCTCTTCTACCTCAACCGGCTCCGATGTCGACCTGATAACTTGCTAATAGAAGAAATACACTCAAAGTGAGTAGCTGAGTGCTCCACAATTTCCTATCCGGAATAAGAGGGAGAATTTAGGTGGTATGCGGACTATGACAAACTGGAGCGGAATCACGCATACATCCAATGGCTGTGGGGTTATCCTCTTCTATCAAACTGCCTGACCTGACGTGTCGGTCCATTTCAGGTTCCCGATCCAAGAAGATGGTGTGAACATGGACGCTTACCGACTCTTGCCCCATGAAATTGAAATGATGAAAAACGACCGGGAGATCATGCGTCATTTAATCAAATCATACGAGATGATGCTTGATTTCTATGGCATGCGATTGCTATCCGATGCGGGGCTGGTCGGGCGCGCACCATCGCCTTGTGATTTTAAATCACGCTACCAGAACCTCCTCAGTGAGTGTGTCCCTATAAAGATCCCCCACAACTTGAATGCGATGGTCAGGGAAACCACACAACAATTTACGCATCACTCGTATTCTCAAATGCCTTTCTGAGCTGGGGTTGGAGCGCTTGAATGCCGGGTTTCTTTTGCATGTCCTAAACGAACAAAGCGAGAATAACAGGCTCGATTCCGCATCGTTGCGGCTGAGTATGGACCGGTGGTGGGCCAACTGTATACGGGATGATCTTGAGCGAGAATGGGTTGGCCAAATGATTGCGAAAGTCAGGTCTGGAGAAGTGTTCACAAGGGAGATGTGTGAGACCACAATGGCAATAAGGGAGTCGACAGGAAGGTTTTCTACTGGCGCATTCAATTAGAATGTGATACAACTCAGTTTGTAAGTATGTACATGCGTATTTTCACACCACATAAATATCGTCTATATTTTTGTATTCGTCTACAGGCTCGACGTATCTCATTAGGCTATAGGATTATAAATGAACCCTGACGCTAGGTATTACACAATAGGAACAAGAATACAGACGACCGTTACAGTCGTTGAGATGACGTGAACCACGCTATCATCAGCCTTCGCAATAACGTTCAGTAGACTGTACTCACATAGTAGGACCTAGCAAGACATAACCGAAAGACGGCGCGTTCATTGTAGACCCTGCAGCCTGGACATGATCGTGTCTTGCCTTTTTTGCAGATATATCGGACTAATGGATTGCAAGAGTTCTTCTATCGACTCGTATGTCTGTCCACCATCGAGCTTTGAAACAGATCAACGAATTGGACGACAACCCATTGCCAAACCATGGAAATTTACCCGATAGCCACGAACATTCAAGGACACCTTGACGCTGTTCCCCTCCAGTAGCGTCACAGTGGCAGTCGACTCGTGTGCAGACTGCTGTCTTGCGACCTCGTATCGAGTCAAGCCAAAGGACTGCTCAGAGAGAGCACGGCTCAGCTCGTTGTGGTAGAAAGAAGACGGGGAAGAAGGCATGTTGGAAGTTGACTGGCGATCTCGTCTGCTTTCTGAACTGCTAGGGGAGATGCGGTTATATAGCCTCGCCATCCAGCTGCAAGGGCCGGCCATGTTGTGCTGCTGCCCAATCCAACTGAAACGACGGCAAAGCCACGACGACCAAGAGCTAGGGCGGAGGGAGAGAGATAACAGCAGCCCTTCGACAAATGACCATGAGCACGGTTCGTCGCCCTGTTTCCGATCAAGTTTGTAATACTTCATATTCAGACACAAAGCTGTACTTGTCTGCACCCGGGTAATACCGCTACTGCACAATCAAGAATGCTGTCGAAGAAATAAATGGGGAGATCAGCCGAAACGATAGATCGTCTTGCTGTTTCGTCCGTTCGAATCACGAGGGACGTTTCAGCGGGAGAGCGTGACCCGAGCTCCGGAGGGGCCAGCATATCAGCCTACACAAGGAGCGCGCTAAAAAGGCATCCCGCCAACGGCTAGTCATTCACGGCCCCGGAGTTCGTCTCACCCTCTGGGAACCCTTGACTCGCTATGTAAACTGGAATCAAAACGCGGTCCGACAGTTCGCAGGAAATGATTTCTATCGTAATTTCTCTTTCTGCATGGCCGACAGATTTACGTCGTATTGGAACACTGCCGGGCTTGAAGCGTATGCACAAGTGAAAAGATCAAGGTGCGTGTCGATAAGTACAGGGTTATCGGCTTGAGTGAAAGCCTACAGACAGGGGAACTCGACAAGGGGAACATAATGCGATCTGCTTACGTTTGGCCAAAGAGGGTTGTGTCGCGACGGAAAAAGAAGGCGGGTAAACTCCAACAAGTCACCATGTGGTTATCGAGGCCGTGCGCCCTAAAAATTTGCTCAATAACTCCTATCGCGAGAATTGACTGCCCTTGGTGTTACATTTTTGGTGTGAGCGGTTCTTGAGCAGTAAGGCACGAGAAATTCTCTCAGATCTGGCTGCGAGAAGGACTCATGACCACTGTGAGGTCTTTTTGATAACCGGGGAAACGCGGTCCCCAAGGGTCACCGGATAGAGGATCAGCTATCCGGCCGACTTCCGGTCCTACGGTATGCAGGGAAGATGAAAAAGTAAAAGTGCGACTGCCCGGATCCTGCAACATCGTCATTACGTTTGAACCAGAGAGTTCGACTTCCCGCTGGAATGGTGGCAGTCCAATAGAACGCTCACACATGGAGACGTCGAAGTCACAAGACCGCCATCGGTTCAAGGTTCAACGGCAAAGCTCAGTTTCGCGTATGCTCAAACGAATATTTTATGTAACTTACCTGCGGGCTTTCCATTGGTATTATGATTTCGGGTCAATGAAACATGCCTTGAAGTCCGTTTGCACCGACCTGGCGGGGTACCCCCTACGCGAGGCCTTGGTGCCCCTCGGGAAGTACCTGGCTTTTACGACGTCTCCAACTCGAACGTCATTTCGTAACGCATGGCATTGACCGAAAGGAGACAATGGTGCGTGTTACCTTTTTGGGGTCTGCTAGCGCCTTCACAAGTAACTACGGCGTCGAAAAGCGCCCATCCGTTGATCATACGCTCACTTGCTGTGAAACACTTCCCATCTATACACGTTCTCCTCGTTCGAGATAGCGGCATTGAACTCTCCAAAAATTTCCGGCGGACCAGCATTGTGTAGCCATGGATGTGGTCAAGGCAGTGGAAACGTACATCACGAAGTTGGTATCGACTCCTTCAGCTATGAAGGTCCTCCTTCTTGACACACACACAGTAAGAGTGTTTACTTCGTGTTTCTGTGCGTTTACTTCCCTCCTGATTCTGCCAGACACCGATCGTTTCTCTCGCATCCACACAATCGACCCTCTTGTCGCACCAGGTCTATCTTACAGATCGAATCGATAATGGGTTGCGCAATCCAATGCCTCACATGAAATGTGTCTGTTTTCTGCAACCTAGCGAGGCTAGCCTCGAGGCGGTGTGCGCAGAGCTGCGTTCCCCCAAGTATGGCGAATACTATCTGTGTCAGTGCGTGGTTTCTTTCTGTAAGCTGGTATGCTTACTAACGTTCGATTTTATTGACCAGATTTCAGTAATGTTCTGAGTAAGTCCTCGATCGAACGCCTTGCGGAGGTGGACGAGTTCGAGGTGGTGCGGGAAGTACAGGTATAGCTGGCCTTCTGTTCGTTGCATCGAGTGGAGTTAACATCTCAACAGGAATACTTTGCAGACTACGCGCCGCTTTTGCCTTGCTTGTTCTCCCTCAACCACTTGCCCACAGTCAGCAAACCTTTGTATGGATCATCGCCAAACAACTGGGATAACGCCGCGCTGGAGCACACGGTAGAAGGAATTGTAGCTGTGCTTCTCAGCTTGAAGAAGAAACCTGTTATTCGATACGAGAAAATGAGTGGTATGGCCCGAAAATTGGCCGGCGAAGTCCAGGTGAGTCACTTTCCGTAATGCGCTCTTACTGTATTCATGTTAGAATGAAGCATCGCGTCCAAGCCGAGTCAGCTTTATTCGATTTCAGGCTTACGCAGGTAGCACCGCTGTTACTCATCCTTGATCGGAGAAACGACCCTGTTACGCCATTGCTATCTCAATGGACATATCAGGCTATGGTCCATGAGCTTCTCGGCATCCAGAATGGAAGGGTGAACCTGAGCATGGTTCCCGATATTCAACCCGAACTTGCTGTAAGTCTGTTCTAGAAGATATCCTTCTATGTCTCACACGTTCAATAGGAAATAACTCTCACGCCCTCTACTGATCCATTCTTTCAAGCTCATTATCTGGCGACATTCGGCGATCTCGGCACCTCGCTAAAAAATTATGTCCAGTCCTATCAGTCGCGCTCACTTGCGCAATCTCCTTCGACTATCAACTCGATATCGGATATGAAAAGGTTCGTCGAGGAGTATCCCGAGTTCAGGAAACTTGGCGGAAACGTTAGTAAACACGTCGCCCTCGTCGGGGAACTTAGTCGGTTGGTTGAGAGGGATCATTTGTTGGACGTCGGCGAAATGGAGCAGGGCCTTGCGACCAGTTCAGGCTGTGATTTCAAGGTGTGTACAGCTTTGGGAATCCCACGTTTATTCCCAATCCTACCTTTGCATATAGACCGTCCAGGCCCTCGTATCGGATAACGCTGTGCCGGCATGGAATAAACTCCGGGTTGTTATCTTGTATGCGTTACGCTATCAAAAGACACAAACAAGTAACATTGCTTCGCTTATTAACCTCCTTCTTTCTAACGGAGTATCACGGGAGGAAGCGAGGGTAGGTTCTGTTCGGATCTTTTTGTTCGGTCGGTATTGATTGAAATATCTCGTTAAGCTTGTTTATGTCTTTTTGAACGTTGCTGGTTCCGATCAACGACAAGATGACCTATTTTCAACGGAGTCTCTGTTAGCCAAGGGCAGGTCTGCGCTGAAAGGGTTGAAGGTAAATGATATTCACACTGTAACCGACATCTATGATAGAATGATGTAGGGTGTTGAAAACGTCTACACTCAACATACTCCACACCTCTCGCAGACATTGGAAAACTTGTTCAAGGGGCGTCTGAAAGAAACCAGTTATCCGTTCCAGGATGGTACGGGAACGAACCTTGGCCTACAACGGTATCACGCATGATTCTTCTGGGTATCTTTTACTAACGGTAGCGTTTTTGATAAGGCCGCAGGACATTATTATATTCATGATCGGCGGAACGACGTATGAAGAAGCGAGAACAATCGCTTTATTGACCCAAGACTCTGCTGCAACGGGAACGCGGGTGCTACTGGGCGGTACGTGCGTCCACAACTCGTCCAGGTACTCAACTCCAGTTGCGCTTCGTGATTCGGTATTGACCTCAGCGTCAGTTACGTAGAGATGGTTCGCGCATCGGCAGAGAACTTTCCCAGTTCTGTGTACGAGCCCCCACCAGAGTCATCGTTGAACGCGCCATCACTCAATCTCAATTTGGGTGGTGTCAACGTCAGTCTTGGTGGGCCAGGCGGCTCTGGAGTGTACAGATCGAGCTCGGACAATGTTGGTGTTC
This sequence comes from Leccinum longicurvipes, assembly GCA_038093135.1. Classification (NCBI taxonomy): domain Eukaryota; kingdom Fungi; phylum Basidiomycota; class Agaricomycetes; order Boletales; family Boletaceae; genus Leccinum; species Leccinum longicurvipes. The sequence continues at coordinate 8,841 of JBBPRP010000176.1, forward strand.
AGGCCGAAGGCATCAGAGATGGTGTACGCAGTTTGCTCGACAAGGTGAAGCAGGGTGTGGATAAGATAGGATTGTAACAGAGGATGCTGAACAGTTTTTCTGCACGTTTTTTATTATCGCTTGTTCGTCGGAATCATAATAAAAGTGATTTGCTGTGGAGATGACACGTCGTCCGTTTGTCACGTGACACGAAATAACAGTTGGCTGCTCGGCACGACTCTCGTTTCTCATTTTACACTTTGTTTTTTACACTTTCACGGTCGTATTCCTTGACCACGGATTGGCGTGATGGCAAAAGGATTTCTTACAGGCCTCAAAGGCATTGATGCCTTTGGGAAGGTAAGTCATTGCTCCTGCCTTGTGACACGTCGTTATCCCGCATCTCACCATGTATACATGGTTAGACTACAGAAGACGTGAAAGTGAAGACACGCACTGGCGCTCTTTGTATGTCTCACATCGTTTTCTTGGGTTGCTCGAACTCACAACCTCTGGATCCTCAGTGACACTCATTTCAGCATGTATTATACTCGCTTTCACGACTATGGAGTTCTTCGATTACAGAACGGTCGGACTCGACACTTCTATCGTTGTCGACCGAAGTCGTGGACAGAAACTGAGCGTGAAGCTGAACGTGACGTTCCCGCACGTTCCTTGCTACCGTGAGTGTTGTGCACACCCTCGACCTGTGGTTCGACTTGCTAAGCTGTTTATCTTGTTTGGTCGTTGACCGTTTCTCTTGTCATTTCTGACGGGTATACTCAGTGCTCAGCCTCGATGTCATGGATATTTCTGGGGAACAACAACGCGACGTTTCCCATAGCATTGTGAAAAAGCGACTCACAAAGGATGGTACTGACGTACCCCAAGTGCGCGGTTGGGATCTGCGAAACGATGTCGACAAGTTAGCCGAGAAGCGCGGGTCCAATTACTGTGGCTCGTGTTATGGTGGTGTGCCGCCCGATAATGGTTGCTGCAATACTTGTGAGGAAGTTAGGCAGGCATACACCAACAAGGGTTGGAGCTTCACCAATCCCGACGAGGTCGAACAGGCAAGTCAGATATCTTTCGAACGAAAACTTGTGTGCTCAGCAATATTGTCATCAGTGCATTGATGAAGGGTGGTCGGATAAACTCAAAGACCAAGCAGACGAAGGTTGCAATCTCAGCGGACGGATTCGAGTAAACAAGGTCATCGGCAACATCAACATATCTCCAGGCAGATCATACCAGACTAACAGCCGACATTTCTACGACCTCGTTCCCTACCTGAAGGACGAGAAAAACATCCACGACTTTTCTCACATTGTCCATGAGTTCTCCTTTATGGCTGACGATGAGTACAACCCGACCAAGTCCAAGATTGGGAAGGAGATGAGGAAACGGATGGGTATTGAAGATAATCCCTTGGATGGCTATCGAGCTGTGGTTCGTTGATTGGAATCAAATGCTGGATGTTGCTGACTGCTCTGCCGTATAGACGCTCAAGTCTCAGTACATGTTCCAGTACTTCCTCAAAGTTGTCTCAACACAGTTCAGGACCCTCGAAGGCAGATCGGTGTGTAGGACTCTTGATGGAAGGCGATGTGGACTGACTTTGTGTGCAGATCAATACGCACCAATACAGTGTAACACACTTTGAGCGAGATTTGGCAAAAGGCGCAAATGAAGAGGACAAACAGGGTGTCTTCACGCATCATGGTACTTCGGGTGCACCAGGTACGTGACTTGGAACAATGGTGGAGATGCAGCTGAATGAACTTTGACATAGGCGCGTTCTTCAACTTTGAGATTTCGCCCATCCTCGTCGTCCACTCTGAAACGAGACAATCGTTTGCACATTTCCTCACGTCGTGAGTATAGGCTGGCTCTTCGTGATATTGTCTCATTCCGTTTTGTTTACAGTACATGTGCAATCGTCGGAGGAGTGTTGACGGTCGCTGCATTATTGGATAGCGTAATATTCGCGGCCGGCCGCAAGTTGAAGAAGGGCGGCGGCACCAACGGGAGCGTAAAAGTGCTATAGATGTCATGATACAAGTATGCTACTATTCGCCTGCACATTCATTGGCTATCGATTGCGGTTGTGATTGCACTTCGCCGACTAAGAGTGGAGCGAGCACTCTTCGACAAGCATGCTTTCGAGGTCAGAGTACTTTGCCTAACCCAACCTCACTGGACGCGTCGCTTGCGCGCTCGTTCTGGGCCCACTTGAGGCTAGAGTGGGGGAAGGTATGGTCCTCGGTGAAGTTTGGTACGCGCTCGAGGAGGGGGCGGAGTGGAGTGTACCTTTGGAGAGTGACGGACAAAGTCGTCGCGAATGTTGTGGTTGGTCGTCAACGGACGGCCGACAGCCTTGCGGATGTTTCTAATGTACTGGTTATGTCACAGCTCGGCATTTCCCGAAATCTGTTGACCTATGCACGATGAGCAAGGCGCCCTCAGCCATCTTGTCCGATGCGCTCACGTCCTTTAACAGAGCAGCGACCCTCGCAGTGCGTCCTCCCCCCTTCTCTGCCTCCACTACCCCAAATACATTCCCTCTAGTTCACTGCCGCTCAAGATCAGGCTCGCAAGGATGTCGCCCACGCAACCACCGACGCGCGCGAGGCCCGCAGAGAACGGGACGACGCCGTTCACACTCTCCACGCCGCACAGCTCGAGGAGCAAGCTTGGAAGGAGGAGGCTGGCGTGTGGAAAGCCTCAGTACGCGAATTCCTTTGTTCAACGCGTCCTCTTTCTCACCTTTGCACGCCTAGGCGAACCAAGCCGAGCTGACTGTATGCGCCCCCTTCCGCCGCTTCTGACGCGTCCCTGACCCTCTTCCACCGCCAGATCAACCACCATCTCGAAACCATCGCGCAACTACGCCAAGAAGCCAACCAGTGGAAGAACCAATGTCTCCGTCTCGAAGAGACCTCGAGACAGGAAGCCGTTAGCTGGAAAGAACAGTTTCTTCGCGTGGAGCAAGAGCGGTCCAAACTCGCCCAACGAGTAGAGGAGCTCGTGGCGGAACAGCTGAGTACCGTGCGTGTTCTCGATTCAGTATGTATGTCAGACTGCATGAGTGGTTCTCTAGAGCGGACATGCTCAAGTGTCGACCGCACCATATACGCCCATGCCAAAGCATTCCACCATGAAAAACCTTTCTGCATCCACGCGATTACAACTTTCTCCGAGCCCAGATCCCTTGATGTCCCATACATCCAAAACAACCTCGGGCGTAAATCGTAATCGTCCGGGACCTAACTTGCAACTACCAACGCCGCTATCCGAGAACCAACGCAACTCACGCCAACGAGCAACTCAGGAGACCATTCCTCCCGTCTTCCACCCAATACCGAGGTCAAACGGGCCTCGTCAGATAGTTATTCGTCGCGTCCAGGCTGTTGTAGAAGTCCCTGTGAAAGAAGAAAGCGTTGGTCCAGAGAATGTAGGACCGGTTCCAACCACTACCTCGAATATTCCTTCGACCTCGGGTTCAATACCCAAATCTGCCTCTACAACGAAGACTCCAAAGGCGCCTTGCAGAACTGCGGAACCCAGCAGGGCAAATACGCGCGTGAAACGGAAAGCAGCCACGAAACGAGCCTATGTCGAGATCGATGACGATTCAGACCAGGATAATGCCAGCCAGGACGCCGAACAGAACGACGCAGACGAATTCCAACCGGTTTCAGATGGTGACGATGAATTACTGATGGGTATCGAGGTCAGCAAACTTCTGAACATGGTTCTCGGTTTTATGCTAACCATTCCATTCATAGACCAATCGCAAAGAAGTCTACGGCATGAAGCGTGCTAGACATGTTGAACCAGCTGAGATTAAATCACCGTCATCTACCATGCTGAAGAGACGGAAAGCACCTCCGTCTTCTAAGAAGAGTCGGCCTTTCGCCGCTTCCAAGCCATGAATGTACATTCGAACTACTGCCGGACATCTTTTACTTGCGTTCAGGTTCACGCCATTTATTTTCCTAATTATGACTGATCCGCTCCTGCTGTCTTGCACATCGGAAATACATTTCCTATGATTTTTGGCTCTCGCTATGGTGTCTACACATATCTGCAATGCCTTACAATCAAGGTTCTTACATGATCACCCTGAATCAAAATACAACGCTCAGTCCCTTCAGTTAAGTTCCTGGAAGCTAGCATTTTTGCCAACAAATTGTTCGAACCATCTGAACACCTCGTAATGCCACTTCAAGCTGTTGCCAGCATTCAACACCCAGTGGTTCTCGTCTGGGAAGATCACCAAGCGGCTAGGCACTCCGAGTCTATTTCCGCAGCGCGGTAGCGTCAGCGCAAACACCAAAGAGGGCAAGGAGGATACGCACTGTTGCAGCGCGTGCCATACCGCGATGCCGTCTCCCTCCGGCAAGCGGTAATCTTTACTCCCGTGAATGATAAGCTGGGGCGTCGACCATTTATTCACCGTGTACGCGGGGCTATACCTGTAAACATAGTCCGCCGTCAGATCGGAGCCAAGCGATCGAAAACGGCCGCCTACGTACTTGCGAGACACGGCAAATGCTTTCTCCTCCCAGGGACGTCCTCCCCATTCGTGGTTGAACTGACTTGACATGAAAAAAGGGAGTGGCATGAAACGGAGAGACGGATACGCACGAAAAAGAGCTCGTCGGTCGCATAGCCATTGTACGTAGTATCGAAAACCTAGAACGGTGTCAGAAACAACGCCATTGAGCCCCGCAGAGACGAAACGTACACCATCATGGCACACCAAAGCCTTGAAGCCGAATCCGAACTCAGGGTTTCCTTGAATCCAACTTGGGAAACAAGTCGGCCGATCATCAGCTCACCCCGGGCATACAATGATGTGACCCACTTGACAGCGTAACCGCCCCAACTCGCGCCTGCGGCGACAGCGCGCTCAGGATCAATCTAGTCAATATTGATACTGTGAGAAGCTCGGTAGGACTAGCGTTCAGATGTGGGTTACCTGAGGATAGTTCTGCAAGACGTATTTCCAGCCATTCCGGAGATCCACGAATGGCTTTCCTCCCCAGTCTTCCTTGATTCCCTCAGTCAGGTCTAGGACGTTCGTCAGAGAACTGAGATGCCATATGACGCAAAGAGTTGCGTACCTTGACCGAAAGAGGTGGAACCAGTCGGATTGATCGCCACGACGATGTAACCCTGGTTTGCAAAGACTGGAAAGAATTGGAACTCAAAGGAAACAACAGTCGATAGAACATCACTGACTATTAGGATTCCAGCGAGTAGACCAAGAATCAGCCCAAGCAGATTCGGGACCTAAATGACGCTCCGTCAACCATCTCTTGCACCATCGAAAGATGTGATTAGACCCACCACCATGAATGAGCAGAACGACAGGCCATTTCTTCACGTCCGTGGACTTGTAGCCTGGAGGAGTGAGGATCCATCCGTGGATGTCGTGCTCTGCACCTTTGAACCAGAACTCCTCTCCAGGGTGGAGGTGCTTGCCTTGAAGGGATGTAGCCGAGAAGTTGGTGATTTGGCTGAGCTCGCCTTTAACAGGGTTCGGTACGTTCTTTTTGATGTCGGCTTCGACCTGAAGTAGGTTACCAAGAACGTACGCGTCATTCGGGGACGTGAGGGACGACAGTGCAAAGAGGAGACGACCGTTGGAAAGTACTTGCAAACCCGAAGCAGTGTGGGTGTCAGTCAAAGCAACGGGGGTATCGAATGGTGCAGTGAGTTTGGGATGCGCGGTAGATTCGCTGGGGGTAGGAGGGATCGGAAGCGTGAATATTTTAACTCTAGCAATGTCTTCAGCTGTAAAGTAGATAGATTCCCCACTTTCCGAGAACTGAACGAAAGGGTTGGTTGGTTATCTTTTCCAGAGAATGCAACGTGATAACATACCGCCAAAGAGCTTGGGGAACGGTCCCAGTTTTGGGTAATTGTGAAGCTGACGCTTTTCATGAGGTCGCGTATAACAATCTTGGCCCTAGAAATGATTGAGACTAACTGATTGGAAAGTGGTGAACAGACCTACCTATCCGATTCGTGGCCGTCTTCATCAAGCTGCAGCCACGCCACCTTGTCGCCCTGACGGTTGAATACCGGGGCACGAGTTGCACCATGCTCGCCAGATGTGAGTTCCACGAGACTTGAGCCGTCAAATCCAACGAGGTATACCTGTGGCTGAGTCAATTGCCAGATAGGAGACACTAAAAGAGGGAACCGCACATTCTGTTTGGTGTGAGACGCTTTTGGAAGCTTGGGGTCCTTCGAAGTGAAGATGATCTGGTTGTCCGAGATGTCAAAATCGTCCGTTCCACCGAATGGTTCGACGGGAGAACTCTGAAGACGAGGAATCTGTGAGTGACGACGACATGCGTCGATTCAGGTGGGCGGCATACCAGATCAGTTCCCCGGAGAACGTTGGTGAAGTCCGCGCCGAGGACGAATTTTCCACTGTCCTTGTACAGACGTACGGTGAAGAGAGACTTGTGCTTGGGACCGACCCAGGTATCCCACTGGCGCTCGAAATCCTTGTCGTAAACCAAAGCAGTGTTGCCGCGGTTCTCGTACTTTTCGTCATTGTCCTTGACGGCTTTCAGATCGCCGTCCGCATGAACGTAGGAGGAGAAGACGAGGACGCCAGCAGAGTGCGCGTAGCGGAAGTCCGCGGCAGTAGTGACGGGGAAGGACCCGACGGAGACGGGCTTGCCTATGGTGATCGACTCCGAGTCCGCGAAGGTGACTGGAATGGCAAACAATTCCTGTTTCTTCTCCTTGTCTTCACCTGTTTCGACGACGTGCGCAATGGTACGCGCATCGAGCCAAAACGCATCGCCGCCATCGGGCAGCGGGATACTATGCGGGCTTGATCCAGCGACGATCGGCGCTACGGCGAGCGACTTGTAGGTTCTATAGGGACTGAGACGGGGGAGAAAGGTCAGGTCTGGTGGTGACTCACTTGCGATCATCGAAGGAGTAGGTGCTGACGGGAACGAGAGCCAAGTCGCCGGCCGGGTTGGAAAGGGGGACACCCGGCCTGGGCAGGATGAGCATGTCCTGGGGGGACAGAATTCCCGGTGCGGTTTTGAGAGCAAACTCTGTAGACATTGTCGATGCTGGAGCAACTGGAAGAGGCTGCTGAGCGGAAAGACCGAGAAGATGCAGAGCAGCGTCAGGTAACCACATCTCGATAAAGACAGACGTCGATATCGATCAACCCTCCGTGTCCAGGTGGCCGGAGACTTATAATACTCCAACGTTGCACGCGGTAGCCTGCACACTGTCACACAAGGACGAGAAAATCGAGGTCAATAATAATCAAATATTCCCTCCACACCAAGTGCTGCATGGCTCAGAATCCTTTTTGACCAAGGCATATAAATGACCCAGAGGAAGCGCTCTCGCCAGTTTTCGATCATAGAGCCAAAAATTCGAACACTTGGGACACGAGGACAGTCGGTTACTGCATGCCATGATGCTTTTGACTCTAATAGATATCATGATGGTTCAAGTCCACAACGACTCGTAGTGAAAAGTGCAGATTGAATATCGAAGTTGAATTTGCAGCTACTGCAGAGCTCCGCTTCGTGTGAGCACTTGTTCCTGTCCAATCCCCATAATTAACGTTGATCGGCCTGCTGACTCGGAAGACAGATCCGTTGCGATTGCAATTGTGTCATCCGTTTGCCTTGGATCGTTACAATGATCGAGAATGATGGTATTGAAGATGAATAGGCTACGTCTGGCTCAATAACAGCGAGTACGATCAGATGGAGGTATCGACGGCGATGTTTGGATCGGTACCACCTGTCGTAGTAGGTGCCATGATCTGCGGTGGTATGGCAAGCAATCTTTAATCTGAGTGTCTCCAGGCCTGGCTGTGCTGAGGGATGAAATCCGACAGGCTCCAACAGAGGAAGAAACGAATAGTACGTCGATGGCGTGGTTGTAGTCTCGTGCATGCCCGTGCTCTCAATGTCTGCCAATTGGGCCAAACCACCATTGACGTCATTCTCAAGGCGGGTTTCGTTTTATCTCACTTCAACCCTTCATTCAAGGTGTATGGAAATGTGTAAAGATCGTTATATAGATATCGATTGCCCAATCGTTGCCAAGTATCAATGAAGGCTGTTTGGTCGCATTCGTTCAGTATCCCCTGCAAGCACGCAGTGTCCCTCGAACGGTACAAGTACGGAAAGGATCATCAAGGTAGGGTAATATTATAGATATGGAAAGTGACTAGGTTGACTTCGACTAAGAATGTAATCCGGAAGTGAGACTGAATTATATGTCGTACATGATACGATACAAAAACACAAACCAAATTTACCAAGTGACCATCCAAATCTGACAATCATAACGTAGGGAAATAACAATATTGACTACAAGCAGGCTTCTCCAGCAACGCATCTGCCAAAGCGCCGTGTTCGCACACTCGGCAGGGAAGTCATCGGTGGCCCAGCCACCGGATACAGTCCGTGATATTCATCTCCCTCTACACCGTCGTCAAACGCCAGTCGGAATGGATCGTACGGGGTCGCATATATGAACGGAATATCCGCAGGCGTGTTAGCGTGGGTGGTTACGGGAAGAAAACCCTGTCGCAGCGCTCGTCTGCCCTTTGCTCTGACTGTAGCAGGCGTCGGATCCGGAAACGCGTCCTGCGGGATCGACGCAGGTAAAACCGTGGTTGATGGACTGCCTGGTAGGAGTTCATAGTTTCCATCCCAGCCTATCATCGCCCGTGACACACCCTGCCGATGCATCTTCTGGTCTTCATTTGGCATTATAAAACCCTGGTTCCGTGGTGGATAGATGGAAAGAGGTGCATGCGGATAAACGAAAGTGTTATTCAATGCGCGCATGTCCTCGTCAACCTTGCCGAGACCGAGAAAGGCGTAGAAGAAGACAACCGAAGAGCAGGCGAACAGGAACCAGACGATTCTATCCCAGAGCTTTGGAGTAGATCCGACATAGTGTGCACGTGCCATAGTACGTCCCTTCCATCCCGCCAGAGCCGATCGTTTGACACGAAGCCTGAGAATCTTGACGCGGACGTCCAGTCGCGGAACCAGCGAAGTTTGCATATTGATGCAGGTGTCGTGGTAAGATCTCGAGTTCAAGTTGATACCTTGTTGAAACCTGTGGTTTACATTGACGAACAGTTCCTATGGTAGGAATTCCTGATCAAATTGAATGTTGGATTCCATTGTCCTAATGTTGTATCGCTTAGATTAGACTGAATATTCTGCTTATTGAAATATAACTTACAGAATATACACCTCTCATACGTCACACTGTCATATCAACACCTCTCCGTTAGAGTTGGTCTAAGTTTTCGTTCTAGTAGATACCCGGACCTAGGCCTGCGTTTCTGAATCTGGCTTTGTGCCGAGATATTATCGTGACACCTGTACAATTTAGATTACCATCCAGCAACAATTTAAGGCTCGAACAGGACCCAAACTAAGATCTTCCCTAAACATGTTGTAACAGTAGGTCAGGTAAGTAATCCATCGAACCGCTCGAACACCCGCATATACGGAGCAGTCGAGCTCGTGTACTGACGCGGCGCATACTATACTGCGATACCGTCGGTCCCGGGCAAGCATTCATCTTTTGGGTGATCCGTTCAGGCGTTTACACGCTGTGTAAGCGGCGGGGTTAGGTAGTAGTACCCCATTACATCTGTTGGCAGTGCCGAGATGCCCGATGATCGGAGACACGAGTATACCATAGTCTAGTACTTGCGAGAGCCGTACTGCAAGGGGCTCTCTTCTCAGGAACGTCCTCTCCACCCGGAATTGGATTAGTAATATATCAAAGTGATCCGGCAAAACGAATGGAGACATAGAAAAGCTCGTTGGTTGCATAGCTGTCATAGGTGATATGGCATGTCAATCACCATCTCGAAACAATGCCACCCGGGGATGAAACCACTAGACAGCCCCGTCGATGTACACGCTTTCAATGAGGCAGAGAAAGGCGGTCGTCAGCGCGCCATGGAGATACAACCAGTGCAACCTGGATGGTGCAACCCTCCGGGGCTTGCGCCGCATCAGCGACTGCGCACCCAGGGTCGACTCACTTGATAACCACCGCTTGGCGCTCTAACGCGGGGTACCCGGAGTAGTTCTCGAAAATGTATTTCCAGCCAATCCACAAACAGCTTTCCTCCCGTCTTCCCTGATTCCGTCGGTTGGGTCTGACAGGACCAAGAGATGTCACATGGTGCAACTTGAAAGGTCGTGTGCCTCGACGGAAAGAGGTGATACCGAGCGGATTGATCGCCACGAAGATCTAACCCCATTTTGTCCGTCGGACTTGTGTCCAGTAGCCCCAGAAACCTTGAGTCGGGAAGTGTAAGGTCACATGGCTTTGATCCGGCTGCGGTAGATTGTATGATAAGCACCTTATGAACTTGAACGTTGTCAGGAATAAACCAGATCCGAGTCAGGGAGTGTACCTAACAGGACCTGGTTGCGATCATTGTTGACAAGAATGAGAGTCCAGGCTCAGGGAAGACAGAATGTCAGGTATTCATTGGCATGATGCCAGGGAATCCCCAGCAGAAAATACCGACAAAGGAGAAAACCAATGGCCTGTCCCAGGTTTTCAAGCTGGCACACGCACAAAACAGTAAATCAGTAAGAGCACGCGGAAACGTGGGCAATATCACACCAAGACGAAAAAGTGATCCAAAGTTCCAGAGAGCTTGATTACATCGGCTACTCCTCGTCCATCTCCTTGTCATCCTCGTCTACATGCAGCTCCTCTGCAGGCACACCCTCTAGCTGTGTGACCACCCCTGTGTCAGAATCCCACCGTGCTTTTAGTCCCACTCTGAACTCAACCATCTTCTCCCCAATAAGCTTTAGCAGTTGTGCCTGCTCGCCAGTGAGCACTTTCCCTTTTTCGCATATTTTATGCGGTGTTTTCAAAGTGGGCACACCCCTCTTCAGTGTTGTAGATAACCCAAGCTTACGCAGTTGAGGTTCCTCGTTATGGGGAAACGGTTCCGGTGGGTCAGAATACACTCGCATCACAGGTCCTTCGGCGAGTATCACTGTCCGGCTGGCAATGTTGCCTGTCCTGGCAAAGTCGGCTTGTCTGAAATCATCGAACCACTCGATCACTTCCTGCGGCTCTGTGTCGGTAAACAGCAAACCGACTTGGCCTTTTATTTTCTGTGCACGATGACGGTCATGAATTACATGGGGAAACTAAACCAGGAAGACGCACCTCGGCAAGTTTATGCAGTCCTGGTTGATGCTCCTCCTCTGGCGTATTTCCCAGTGCTTTTGCCATCACCGCAGCCCTGCCAAAAAATATACGTGCTGAACTGGATGTCTGTCAGACCAAAAATACGTTTCTGCGATAGCGTCACCACACTCACTCTCGCCAGAGATTTCGGACGGTTTTGAGGTGGGTGTTGCGCATCGCACCAACCTCGAATAGCCAGCAATACTTCCATTTTTCTGCGCTTTTTTGAATCTATCGAGGTCTCGCACCGATGATGGGAACAGCCGACGATGTTGTGCGCACCTCGCTGAGAAGCGCATTTTTGTGTTCTCTAGTCTTTTTTGAGACCTTTGTGAGGGATACTGGTCAAGAACGAAATTCGCGTCACTGGCAGTGAAACGATCGTATAGACTCTCGATCTCACCGAGCTTTGAGCGTTTTGACTGGGGCATGGTCGATTTCAGACGTGTGATGAAAAAGTCCGCTCAAACTTTCCCTGAGTCAGCGCGCATCGATGTCAGCAATTTCATCAGCTCAACTCTGGGCCCTCAAGGACACCCTCCTCAATACCTCGCAAAAAGTCCCCCTTCACGACAGATTTAGGGCCCTCTTCGCGCTCAAGTCACTCAGGAACGCCGATGCAGTCGCGGTCATATCGGAAGGTACGCTTCGATTGCTTTCCAGCACCTTGTCATGACCCAACTTTGCGATCGACAGCCTTTGATGATCCTTCTGCACTTCTCAAGCACGAACTAGCCTATTGTCTTGGGCAAATGAAAAAAGAATCGGCACTGCCTGTCCTCGAGGCGGTTTTGCGGAAAGAGGACGAGGATCCAATGGTTCGACACGAGGTATGTCGTCCTGCCGGTTCATCTCTTCGTCGGCATCCGATCTGACAGTCGTGCGGGACAGGCGGCAGAGGCAATGGGTGCTATTTCCTCCACGATATCTGTCCCGATCCTGCGCGAGTACCTTTCTGATCCGAACCGGAGCGTACGCGAAACTTGCGAGATCGCACTTGCAAAGATCGACTGGGACAACTCGGAAGAAGGGAAGAAACATCTCGCAGACAGAGAGTCTCCGGACGCGATAC
>JBBPRP010000177.1:0-21142 GCA_038093135.1 Leccinum longicurvipes
GTTTCATGGACCCTCGCCGAGCGCGTGACCCCCGCCTGGCCCGCGCTGATCCCCGTTTGCAAAGGGTTCCGTCGGGGTCACCCACCCCGCCAGCGCTACCACAGCAACCTTGGCCCCCGAGCGATTCCCATGCAGCCTCTCAGCAAGTGCAATACCAAGCACCACCAAATGCCAGTTCCAATGCACCAGCACCATCAGATACGGAAGCACCTCTAGTCTCATCTATATACAAACCGCGGCCCCTTTTCTGCGTAGTATGTGCTAGTAACCAGGTACTGATGGGTAATAAAACCATGAGCGTAGTCTGACGCTATCTAGAATCGCTCCATGGAGGGGCATCATGTCTTGCAGTAAGTGATCATCGCTGCATGCGAAAGGTGGGCGATCTACTGACCAAAGACCAGAAAAGCTGGTTATAGAGTTATCTCGTACGGAACAGGCTCCGCTGTTCGCCTTCCGGGTCCCTCGATAGACAAACCAAATATTTACTCGTTTGGAACGCCCTACAATACCATATATGAGGAACTCCAGTCGAAAGACCCTCGCTTGTAAGTGGAACTAGCCGTGCGTTTTGCATGTCAACTTATTGGGACAAAGGTATACTGCAAATGGGCTGTTGCAGATGCTTGACCGTAATCGTAGGATCAAGTTGGCCCCGGAGCGGTGGCAAGATAGTAGAACAATTGCTGATGTGGTGATCACATGCGAGGAGCGCTGTTTTGACGCGGTATGCGATGGTGGGTCCATGCGGTACATGAAGTAGATTCATTAAAATGAGACGACGCAGATCTGCTCGGTCGGGGCGGCGAATTCAACAAGCCCGTACATATTATTAATATTGAAATCAAGGACAACCATGAGGAAGCGCTTATTGCTGGGAAGGCGATGCTGGACCTGGCTGCGGCGGTAAGGTAGACCAATCGACATGGATCGTCGGCTGATCGGGTTTAGATCGAAGTGTCGCAGGATATCGATGAGGATATCGACCGGATCCTTCAGGTACAACAGGAGCGGCATCCACACAGTATTTTGCACGCGATTGCGTATTACTAGATCGCGCGAGAATTACAAAAAAAAGAGAATGATGATGGTTGTGACATGGCTCGTGAGAAGAGAAGACGCCATAATTTATCATGAATAGACGCAGAGACCGCGCACATATAAAAAGAGGGGGAGAGATATGATTATCATATCTTGGTCTCAGCAGATATCTGGATCGCACTAGCGCACTATGCCCACCCTCCGTCTTGGTAGCATCGCTCCCGACTTCGAAGCCGATACTACGATCGGCCGGATCAGGTTTCACGACTGGATCGGTGACACTTGGGTATGCCTTCGTTCACTTGGCCTGACATCGTTTGAACTGCGGCGCAGGCCATCCTGTTTTCTCATCCAGGAGATTTTACCCCTGTTTGCACCACTGAGCTAGGCGAGGTCGCACGCCGTCAGGAGGACTTTGCGAAGCGTAACGTCAAGGTGATTGGCATTTCCGCCAACAGCCTTGATGACCACCACAAGTGGGTGGAGGATATCAACGAGTATGGGTCCAAGTTTGGCCCTACCAACGTGCAATTCCCCATTGTAATGCGAGCATGTTACACGACTCTTTTACACGCTCATGATCACAAACAGATAGCGGATGCGGAAAGAAAGGTTTCTACGCTGTACGACATGCTTGACGAGCAGGACGCTACGAACCGGGACAACAAAGGATTGCCCTTTACCGTGGGTGTGATGGCGTTCTTGGCAAGGAGTATGGCTTATCTCGTGATAAAAGATCCGGACCGTTTTTGTTATTGACCCAAAGAAGGTCATCCGCCTGACCGTATCGTATCCCGCTTCCACGGGCAGGAACTTTGACGAGATCGTCCGGTCAGCCTTCCCCTTTCTTTATCGCAGTTCCGTGCTAACTCCATATGTAGTGTGATTGACTGTGAGGATGTCAAATTCCTCAGCTAGCTTGAATCTGACCGATCCTTCTAGCTCTCCAGCTCGGTGACAAGTACAGGGTGACCACACCCGTCAATTGGAAGAAGGGCGACGACGTAATCGTGCACCCGGGCGTCAAAGACGATGAAGCCAAGAAGTTGTTCCCGGATGTGACTTTCCACAAGGTAGAGCGACACCCCCTCTCCGATTTGGACAGCCTGCTGATCGGTTGTTTCGCAGTCCTACCTGAGGACGACGCCTCTAAAGACCGAGTAAGGTGGAAAAAATGTGCATATAGTCGAAGCCTCTCTGTCCTTGTACCCTAGCAGTAGTCACGGTACCACCTGTCCGACTCGACCAAATGAAGAAATGTATTTGTGTTTTTCACACGTCTGATCTTGTGCAAACAGTGTGCAAACAAGGACGCGTGTACCGACGCGCATACAGACGACAGCGGTATTCAATTGGGAGCTGATCGATCCTGACTTGTCGCTTTTAATTCCTCTTCATCAATCCCCCCGATTCACAAACAATGGCTAGTGCAGACGGCGGCGCTTACAGGTGTGATCCCCTCGCGTAAATATCTCTTTAGATCTCACCTCGCTCGCCAGCTACTCCCTGACTGTCTTCTCGCCGAGCGGAAAGCTTGTGCAGATTGAACACGCTTTGGCCGCCGTTTCACAGGGCACCACAAGTCTTGGGATTAAAGGTATCATCGTAGTAATATCCGCCTATCCGTTGTTCATTCTCCGCAGCGTCAAATGGCATCGTCATTGCCACGGAGAAGAAGTCATCGTCCATACTGATAGACGATTCGATGATCGAGAAGGTGGCAGTGGTCTGTCCTAACATTGGCATTGTGTATTCCGGCATGGGTCCCGATTTTCGCGTTCTCATCGCGCGTGCACGCAAAAGCGCTCAGGCATACTGGAAGGTGTATGGGGAGTACCCACCCACGAAAGTTTTGACTCAGGAGATTGCGACCGTCATGCAGGAAGCCACACAGTCTGGGTATGTTTGGATCACTACACGTGACTCGCTTGTTCACCTTCCACATTTTTTTCATAGAGGTGTGCGTCCCTTCGGCGTGTCGTTGTTGGTCGCAGGATACGATATTCATCGTGGACCTTGCCTCTACCAAGTTGACCCATCGGGATCATTCTGGGCTTGGAAGGCCAGCGCAATAGGGAAAAATATGGTAAACGCAAAGACTTTCTTGGAGAAACGGTAAGCTTCGCACATGTTGATTGTCACAGGGATGCACATGCAACTCATCACGCTCCTTTAACGTAAAAAAAGATACAATGACGATATCAGCCTGGAGGACGCGATTCACACAGCCCTCTTAACCCTTAAGGAGGGGTTTGAGGGGCAGATGACAGAGAAGACCATCGAGATCGGTGTCGTTACTGTACCATCGGTGGAAGAACTCGACGCAGGGAAAGAAGGGGGGGAAACCGGCCGTCCCCGACCAACCTTCCGTAAACTGACCGAAGAAGAAGTGAAAGATTATTTGGCTCTGTGACATGTAGTGTAATCTTACGTGCGTTTTACTCTGAACTTCTTCGCTCAGTTGCATTCTTTGCTGAGCACGTTGTCTTTCGCGTGGATCGCTTGCAACAAGATGTCTGCTCGCTTCTCAGCAATTTGATACATCGCGTCTAAATTTGACTTGGTTGACGAGAGTAGCAAGAATGTTCTCCGGAACCTCGCATTAACCAGCGCTGATCATGAAAAAGGAAATTCTGAATTTTCCTGCGTTGTCACCCTCCCCTGATCCGCCAGCCATCATTCACGCCTTCTCGTTATCGTGAGGTTTCTTCGCGCCTTTTAATTAATTATCCTCAGTGCATTCAGTAGAGCCACACAGGACGGGATTGAACCAGGTCTTCATCATCGTTCAAGCCGTTCCAATGGACTGAATTGGATTAATCGGCGAATTTCTCGTGCTGGATCCGACAGTGTATTTTTTTAATCCTCCGTGACGGGGCGCGAAAGGATTAATCGTTGTATGCCATTTTTCAAACGCAGATGCGCAGGGCAAGCAAAGTGACTGCTGGTCCGTGTCTGAGATTTAAGAGAGCACATTTGAGGTGCTTCCCATCACCCCATCTTCACCATGCCTTCTAGACGCCCTTCTCGTCGTACTCAACAACCAGCGCAGAGAAGACCACGTACCGAGAGAGCATGCAACTTTTGCAGGGTCGCAAGGCAGCGTGTGAGTGCTCCTCTTCCCTTGTATCTTTCAGCCATACTCAAAGGTCAATAGTGCGAGCCTACTGAGTATGGCATAAATGATCGGCCATGCCGGCGTTGTGTTTCGCAGGGACTAGACTGTAATTTACCACGAATGGCTCGCTCCCAGAGTCCGAGCTCTACTCTCTGTACTCAGGGCCCTGCGCCAATTCAACACCATATCACAACGCACTTCGCCGGTGGCGCCGCCGAAGAATTCACGCCGGGCTCTGAGACCACACTTCAACATATGTTACCCCAGTCCGAGTCGGTGGGAGTTCCAATGGTGGGAGGCTGGTCCCCGCCGGTGATATTTTCCGAAGAGGAACAAGGCCCTAGTACCAGCGGCCTTGGCTCGGGACAGACTACGTATGTGTGTCCACTCACAAAGTTCGTTGTTTTGGGTCTAGAAAAATCCCCAGGTTACAGATGCCGAGCTATTTACCTCGCACATCGAACGTGGAGAGGTACCAACAAAGCTTGTAAGACGCCCTCTTTTGACCTCTTCTCCCTCCTAACAACAAATCCAGCTCGAACGCTGCTGATGTCGGCACCGATCCGGATTACTATCCTGAGGACTACTATGGACAAACAGCGTCAGTCAATCTGGTTTCTTTGAAATCTTTTCCTCGTGAATGATGTTCTCAGATCTTCCCATGCTTATACGGCCGGTTATGCCTCCGAGACTGAAGCCGGTGGTGTACCAAACTTGGGGTTATTCATTTTCACCGAGGCTATAGCTTGATGTCTAATGCCACACAGTAGGTATCCCATAGAAGAGCCCCAACTCCACTCCACTCGCTCGTTCGTCGACGAGCAGGGTGCTCCTTGCTTGTTTGACCAACCCCATGACACTGGCGCATTCGCCGATGAACAGGAAACCAGTCTTCCTCGCCCAGACGAATCCTAGTTGACCCGTATGTCCACGATGTCTTCTGTTGCCTTGTGCTCTTATTGCATTGTATACTATGAACCTTCGCTGTTCTTGTTATTTGACACCGCCTTGTAAATATGATTCCTGTTTTGTCGTTGTCTGCTATCATGCTGTGACGTTCATTGAGAACGCGTGTACGAGCCAAGGCACATGAACGCACGCTGCGGTCGCATGGCTTCGTGTGCCACAGCAACTCGCACGAAGCAGTGCCGTGACTATTAACGCGGGGTCAAGGCTGGTCTGAAGTAAAGAACCAAACTTTGCTTCAGAGTGCAGAAAAAGGAACGATCAGCGACAAGTCGTTGCCGCACCTAATAGGTGAGGCCAGGCCCGGGCGTGCTACTGGCCAATGGAACAAATGTCTTCCTTGTACCTTCCTAATCCAGGCCGACGTAGCTTTGTACAATCGAGGTTCCGTCAAGGACGCGATTAGACTCATTCCAGTTCAAAGAGACACAAATTCCAATGTCCTCGGCCGTCCTGCACCTCCAGTCGATCTTAGCGAAAACAAGGCACGATTCTTGGAGTTCACTCGTGTCTCTAACCGCACGTCAACTCGGATCCTTCGTGTCGCCGAGCCTCCGATGCCCTTTCCCCAGAGCACGAGGGATATCGCCGTGCATTGGTTGAAACGTGCCCACCTTGATGCGTGTTCATTCGCCACCTGATGGTTTATCATTGCCAAGTTGGACTCGACCGCAGTGATTATACTTCGCGAGCGTAAAATGCGATGCCAGTGGATCTTCAAGTTGCCTTATTCTCATAGTTCGAGGCCGTCGTCTGGACTTGTGGTAAGGATCTGAACAGCTCACGCCCATCTTTCCCGTTCGTTGATCCTTGTACAACGGCTTTCCGATCCATACGAGTCTGAGTCACGACTGCCTGCTCATGAGGTGGGTCTACCTGTTTCATTTCTCTCGGCCAAGTATTTAAGCCGTTGCCCTTCTCTCTCTTCGACATTCAACCTAACAGCTATGATCACCACCGCGGAGAGAGCAAGAGAAGCCTGCGACGCTTGTCGCAAAAGTCACAAAAAGGTCTCGTTCCTCATTCCCCTATTTTCTATTCTCGTAACCTAACGCTATTTCAGTGCACATACGATGGTAACTCTACTAGTTGCAAACGATGCGAGGAGAAATGCAAATCGTGCAGCTTGTTCCTGTCTGTTGAGACTACGGCGGTCGGCCAACCGGCTCCTTCGATAGTGGCGGCCACGGAGTCTGCCCCTGAATCGTGGGCTGACACCCCTCACGATCTTTCGGCCACCTCTCATTTCTCCTATCAAATGCCTACCCAAGCGGATTATTACTGGCACGGCACCGGCTACATGGAAACGGCACCGGTGATATACCCTGCAAACACGATTTTTCAGCCGTACGCGTAAGGTCCAACCTCGTCGAACTAACTTTACTTTTGACGCCCACTCTTTCTAGTCCTGTGGACCAACACGAGAACGTTGAACAGCCCCCGACAAACCAACAAGATTTGTACCATAACGTGTTGGGTGATCATGCATGATTGCGCTTAGCTTTACACGCCTACCTTCGCGTGGGCAAATATCAGATTTGTTTTGCTCTCTGGCGTTCCAGCATCAAGCTCATGTACATAAACCTTGCACTGACCGCCGCGTTACTGTACTTTGTGTCCGGGTCATATACATAGTATGCTGCAGCCTGGTTCCAATGATAACTCATTGGCTCGTGTGTGCCACATTTCCGTAATTTCGGACATCGTGACGCCGCAAAGTAAAGTACTTAAGGTTAACGTTCATTCCCAGTTGAAGATATGCTGTGTTCATCAGTGTCCAGACTCACGCATGCACAGGAGTGAGAACATGCTTCATTTGGTTATAATTCTTCCTTTTGTAAACTTACACTTTACAGAGAGTAATAGTACAACGCAGCTGATGAACACGCTTACAAGAAGTCTGGTTTAGATGCGAAGGGTTCGATCTCAGAAACGCATTCCTACAGTGGCCACTCAAGCGCCTCGCCAAAGTTCCAATGCACAGCCTTGACAGACGTGTATTCCTCGAGGGCGTAACTTCCAAGTTCGCGACCTTCAGAGCATTAGATCAGCCTGGCTATTCGTCGAAATACAGCGGAACAAACCTATTCCGCTCTGCTTCTTTCCGCCAAACGGAACGTTGTTGTGGAGTACATTGTACTGGTTAACCCAGACCTGGAGCAAATCATCAATATTCGATAGAATTCGAGAAGACAACTTTGCGTACCGTTCCAGCTTCCAGAGCAGACGAAACTCGCATACACTGGCCAGCATCATCTGCAGACATATCGGTTAGGTCCGTGTATTGTGTACTCTCTTCGTATTATACTCACTCGAGTGCAGCCCAGCACCCAAACCATAGGTGGTGTCGTTTGCGAGAACTATTGCTTCCTCCTCTGTCTTGAATTTGCCAACTGAGAGCACGGGGCCAAAAATCTAGGGTACTTTCAATGGACTACATCAACCTGCAGATCGGAACAAGTACCTCGTCCCGAACCTACACTCTGTCAGCGAAAATTCTCTGAAAGTACTGAAGATGTCTTACTATGTTCATGTCTTGTTTAATGTCCGTGAATACTGTAGTGAAGCACTCGTCTCCAATAACTAATAACTAGGATGGAATAGCACTTACTTGTCGGATCGACGAAAAATCCTTTCCCGGGGCGTTTCTGGCCACCAAGAGCGAGCTTTGCGCCCTGGGCTTTGCCGTTTTCGATGTATCCCCAGACCTTGTCGTATTGAGCCTTAGAGACCTGCGCAAGAACGTTAGTCTGAAATGGCTGAATCAGGTTCACTGCACTGACAACGGGGCCACCTCCACTCTTCTCGTCGAAGCCGTCTCCAATCACAAGTTCCTTCGCTTTCTGCACGAGCAAGGCGACAAATTTATCATAAATTGAATCCTGCACGTATAAACGAGATCCCGCAGTGCAATCTTGACCGGTGTTATAGAGAATGCCCAGACAAGCCCAATTGGCTGCCTGGTCGAGGTCCGCGGACTCGAAGATAAGGTGCGGAGACTTTCCGCCAAGCTCCAGCGATACCTAAGTATATGGAGTACCCTGTCTGATGACTATTGCCTCGCGGGAGTAGCATGTAAAACCTACCTTTTTCAAATTGCTCTTTGCAGCAGCCTCCATAATTTTACGGCCAGTCACAGTAGATCCAGTGAACGCTACTTTATCAACATCCAGATGCGCCGAGAGCGCTGCACCACCGACGGATCCTAGGGAGGGAATCGTGTTGACCACACCGGGTGGGAATCTGTCTGGGAAGTTAATGATTTACATAACGGCAACAAGGGAAATTGGGGCGCTCTCACCCGGCCTCGACGATAAGCTGAGACAACATCAGTGCTGTGAGTGGAGTCAATTCGGAAGGTTTCATAACGATCGTGCATCCACACGCAAGCGCGGGGGCTACTTTCCAGGCCCTAATGTGAATTGGATGATCATGTCATTCCTGTGCAATTAGTGAACATGATCCTACCACATATTGATTGGATAATTCCAAGGGATGCTGTAGAACATCAATGAGTGTCGATGAGAGCTAAAGGTTACCACTCACATTTGTCCACAAACACCAATTGGATCATGTTTGGTGAACGCGAGTTTCCTTTTGTTGTCGACTTCAATAGTCTGATATGGGTTGAGAGTGGTAAGAGGAGAGCCAAGGTCAGAGTAAATGTGCAATGGTTACCTGTCCGGTAATTTTGTCTGCCCATCCAGCGTAGTAACGCAGGCACTGGATAGTATCACCAATATCGAAGTCCCTGAAAAATGTGTTAAAAGTCTTTGGGTTCTAGCAAGACCAGCATTATTACCTGGCTATCTTGACCGGTTTCCCGTTGTTCAAACTCTCGACTTCGGCGAGGATCTGTTGGTCTCTTTCGATAAGGTCCGCGAGCTTGTTTAGCAAGCGAGACCGCTCGAAGCCCGTGACATTTTTTCCCCAGGTAGTATTGAAGGCATTGCGGGCGGCTGCAACGGCGACGTCGATGTCTTTTTCGGACCCTTTAGTTTCGTCACATGGGGGGCAACACAATCAGATTCGGATGTCCTGGTTAGTGAATGGTGATTTTACCCGCGACGACAGAACAAATGGCTTCCTCGGTTACAGGATTGATCGCACTATCGATTTCTTCAGAGGATGATAGATAAGATCAAACGACGGGCATGCGCACTGAAGAACCTCCTTCGAATCTGCAGAGGGAACGAACTCGTTGTTAATGAAGAGACCTGTGGGGATCTGGACCTCGCGTTGTGTGGCAGGGATGACAACCTTTGCTATGAGGGCCATGATGTGGTTCAACGAAGCAGGGGACAGGATCTCATACGCCTGTTTATAGATGTCGGCCCGTTATCAGAATCTGCGCCACAAAACTCCGCAGCGGGGGAAACGGTGAGCGTGTTCTCGATCCATTTCGGACGTTTTCTGACCTTTTTTTTTTTTTTTTACTTGAGGAGCATCTAGCCAGCGTGCGGGCAGTCAGCACAAAGTTGGAGACGGCGAGGACATTGAGCTTGCCTGACAAGGTAGTGTGGTGTCCTTTTCAGCCGACGGGCCCAAGCCTTTTCTCACGGTCACCCAAATCGACCGCCTCGGACTCCGGTTCTCTCCATCCACCACAACCACTACCACGATATGATCCTGCGTACACCACCCAGTCTCCGTGCCCAAGTCACGCGTCTGCGTGTCATCTCCCCAGTACGCTTTGCTCATGGCCACGGAGAATATCATGTAAGTTTTCCTTGCAGTTTTCTAGATATCTCGCTCGTAGCTCATCCTTGTCGACTTCAGCATCTGCCCTTTGCATTCCCGGGGAAAAAACGCGCAGCATTCGGTGTTAAGCTCTCCCTCTTTCTCCTTACAGGCTTCAGCATTCCTTTTGTCGCCGCAACATACCAGCTGTAAGCCTTTTACCCACCTCGCTCGACCCGTTTTGACTGAGGGCTGCACGGATGTGCTATCTAGGAAGAAGTCCGGTGCTGCCTAATCGCACTCTCATTTAGCAGTAGACAGTTGCATTTGTCCAATTGACATTCGGATGTACACATGTACTGCTGAGCTAGAAACTGAACCACACTACATTCCCGTCTCCTGTATCTCCTCCACAAGCATCCTCTTGATACGTGCTTGGACCCCTTTATTGGACCGTCGGCTTTCCCGACAGTCACATGTCTGAGATAGGAACTCTGGGTTAGACTGCAATGCATCCAATGCAAGCACAGATGCAGCACGTCCGGCAGCTTGCGCCGTTGTACCTATCGCGCTGGCCAAGGTAACTTGATGGATGAGGCCTGCGCGTTAGAAATGTGAGCGTAGTGACGGTCATAGGGAGAATGGCTTACAGTTACAACGTGTTTCTTGCATGGAATCATCTCTTTCCTTCACCAACTCGAATTGTTGGCACCCATGTGACTGCAATAATTCAAAGAGAATCTTCGTTGGGTGATGAGACAACGTTTTCAATGTGATATGTTGGTCATAGAATGGTTGGAGCACTTTCTTGAAAAAATTGTCTGCTCCATCTAATGTGAATCCGTCTGAGACGTAAATGGCTCCAATCGTCGATTCCACGATGTCCGAGAGTGCCTGCTTGTGCGTTAGTGTTGCCCTCTATCCCATGATTTGCCCAGCTACCTTGGGAGGCTCAACTTGTAGCCAATGCTGTCTAGACGGACTGCCCTCCGCGGCTACCTCCACTTCTAGTTTTCTTGCTTCCAATTCTCGAGCATATGTGTCGAATGCACTTGCCAGAGCATAAGATTCGAAGTGAAGATGTTTGTATAACCCGCTCGACACGCACATAGCAGCGAGGGCTGCATTCGAAACCATCGCACCCTAGAGCACAGTAAGTTGAAAGATTAAACGGTGGTTAGCAAGACGAGCATACCTTTAACATTGTCATCACACCTGGCGACAGGTGGTCCTCGCGACCGAAAATGTATCGCACCGTCACTAGTCATGTCAGCTCAGCCTCAAAAGCCTTAAAGGCGAGTGGACGCACAAAAGTCGAGAATAGCATCTCCAAGGAATTCGAGTCTTTCATAACAAGTAGCATCATACCCCTCCACTGATGTATGGGTCTAAAAATTTTGCGTTACCGTGCATTCAAAAGATATCGCCTGGAACTATTCACCAGCGCTTGGGCTAGGAGATGAGGATGGCGGAAGCGGTGCCCGATGATTTCTTCGACAGCCTCAGTTGTACCTTGACGAAGCGGCCTACTGGGAGTAGACGGGACTGCAAGTGCCCTTCGCCGAAAATCTTGCCACTGATGGATGAGGGGGATAGGCACATGCAATGCTTTCGCGGCATGGAGAGCGTTGTCCTGCCCCCCGGACATGTATGCCGCGCCGATGATGGCCTCTGTGACATCCGCAATTGTCTTAGCAAACAATGTCGTCAATACCAAGGGACTTTTTTCCAATCAGAATGTTCATCAGATACCTTGTCACCTAACCACTGTGTCACATTCTCGTCTCGTAATTTTTTTCTCTTCCTGGGCACATTACTCGCGTTCATGTCCTCTTCTTGGCTAGCTGGATTTTGTTTGCCTGGAAAGACATCCGCCGCCGTGACACCGCTTTCATCTCCGCTACCGGCAGGGTCTGCAGTGGTCGGCAGGGATAGAAGATCAACGGTGAAATCTGGAGGATACCACAGCTTGTGGCTGAACGGTTTGCTTTGGACATACTGAGGTAAACCAATTTGACCTGCACTCTGCATCAAAACTTTATTACTGATGATGCATTGGCGGGCAGCGTGTAGGGCCCCCTCGTGTTGTGCTGGGTTAGTGACAAAAACGTAGACAGACGCAAGATATTTCAAGAATGAATCCCCTGTAATAGACGTGAATGAGGATGCGAAAAGGTGATGTAACTAGCAGCAAACCGAAAAATTCTAATCGTTCGTAATCAACTTCAAAGCCTGCAGAAGGGGCGGAGATGGCAGACAGTAGAAGATTCAGATGGATGGATGAGCCGAATAAGTTAGCATTAAGCTCGTGAACAACGAGGAAGTCTTCTATCCGTTTGATAATAGAAGGAAGAAGAAGCGCAGTCCGAAAGATGCTGTTCAATAACGTCAGGATTCGGGAGCGGCGAACAACAGTTTGGAAAGATTGAGTCATCACCTGGCAGGAATGGTAAATATGGCACTAAGCTCCGGAATCAGGTCTAGGACAATGTCAGCATCCCGATGTTGTCAGGGTTATTTCGCATACATTTGACAGCCGCTTTAGCGGGCTCCGTGGCAGCAGCCCGAGTGATCCGATTGAGGTGATTGCCAGTCATGGCAACTCCCGACACCTCTATGAGGGGTTGCGAGTAATCCGACAAGCCTTCGAAGCATTTCCGCCTAGCTTTGCAATATTCAACTAAATTTGCATATCCTGCCTCTCGCTCAAGGAACTATGAGCATAAATCCAGGGTACCAATTTTTTAAACATACTGGACTGTCTTCAGGTTTGCTCAAAGGAGTCAAATCCTGCCGAAGACGAGCGACATAATAGCGTCGGGTGAATTCCACTGAGCGATCTTGCACGACGAGGTCGTGTATCCCCTCAGAAGACCTGTGCAACTCCTCTAGATTGAACTTCGTCATCCATGTCTTCCCAGCAACTTCGATGATATCCCATGATACATAGTCTGCAAGGTGAACGGGATTCAAGGACTGAACGTCAACTTGTCCAGGAAGTTTGAGTGGCGCAAACATATAAGCCATCTTCTCCAAGGAGCAAACAAACGGTTTGTTCGATATTGCTCGACAAACCCTCAGGGTAAACAGATAAAGGGCTTCCAAGCGCTGTTCATCAAATTCGAGAGACGGTACGCGGATATTTTGTATGGTTTCCGACGTTCCTGGGAAGAAGAGACGAAAGGAAGGAATATCCGGCAGTGGTTGACGAGTCAATAGCATCATCGGGGCGTAATCTACACCCCGTCGATCTGTATAGATGACGAAAGGGAAGAAACGACGCTTGTGAAGACGGATGGAGTTTGGCCAAAAGTGGGACCGCTTGCGGGGGTAACAACGATTTCCAGACACCTTGTCTACGGCAAGTGCTGCTGAAGCACATGTATCTGGTTTCAGGTGGTGAGGTACTGGGAACAGGTTGTTATGGAATGCACCATGCTCATATAATTGTACACAAGCTTCGTACGCAGCTGATCGGCGAGCGTGAGTGGGTGTCAAACGAGGAGGCCCAATCACATGATCGACGGGCAGGCTACCCGGAAGTGTCACAGTACAGATCCACCCTAGTTCGTGTTGCGGAAGAGAAATGTCCTTGGTGATCAATAGGGGGGAACCAAAGTGGTCTGCTTTCTGTACGACTGCAACAAAACGATAGAGAGCTTCGACAGCATCATGCTCATACAGTCGCCTCCCTGTAACTGGATCCTCGATGTAAGGCCACGAGCTCAGGTTAGCGTCGTCACCAAATGGGGAGGGAAAACGATTTCCCGTCAGCGGTGAAGGCGGAATGGCAACCCCTCCTTTATGGATGGCCACGGAAATCCACCTTTCATTGAATGCTTCTTCAGAAAACTGAGTCAGTGCTTGACGGTGCACGTCGTTACCATTCTCCACCATATGGAGAAGGTGACTAGAGGGAAAGCGTGCTTGAGCGCACGCATATGAGAACGATAACTGGCTCTCGAATATGTCATATCTATGACAGGATCAGATACATATTATTTTCTAAAATATTTGAGACAACAGCTAACCTTATAACAACCAAAGCCGGAGGGACATCGAGATCCTCCAGCATTTTTGTCAATACTAAAAGGTTATACTTCCCACTTTCGAAGTTCCGTTGTATATCAACCTATACAACAATTTGAGTGATCTAAACCACCATAGATGGATAACATATACCTGATGGTGGACATCGATCACGGGGAGGTCGCCGGTCACAGCGAACGGGCGCAGGAATTCCAAGCCATCAGTCATCACACGCAACATATCAGCCATAATGGTCGCAACACAGCCTTGCCTTACTGCGCAAGATAAGCGAAAGCGTTGCGGCGGAGAACTTACTCACCGAGGATAATACCACGGAAGTCATCCCCCAATGGTTTATATGCACCCAAAACCTGGATCAACCGGGTGAACTTTGGGGCGACGTTGAAACCTCGGGATGAGGGATTTGCATTCGGCATCGAAAAGTCCCAGTTTTCGATGCGATTCCGGATCTCGCTTACTGCCTTGTGTGCAGGGTCGTTGTCATCGCATCCAGGAATTCCAATCTCCCTCAATGCTCGACGCCAGACAAGATCACTGGCGCAAAGACCCAATTCTTGCAATGCGGACTGTGCGTCCATGAATAAGGACTCGCATACATTCCCTTCGGGATCCAGTTCAACGATGCCCTGTGTGAGTTTGCTTTGCAATCTCGCATGAAAAGGTTCGTATTGGATGACAAGTTGCAAGGGGCGAAGTCGCTGTGGAACCAAGTAGGCTGTCTGTGCAAAGAGCAAACGTTCCAATGCCTCGATGTCGCTACCAGTCATCGGTGAACTGAATGCAAGAATTCTGGGCTTCGCAAATATGCTTGGACATCGGCAGAACCACCCCAGGACATCCGTTAACGGTGAACCTTCTCGCAAAGTCGAATGAGCATTGGTTACGACAAGTGCGAAAAAGTGGGAAACCATCCAGGTTCCTCGAGCGATATGGCTGAGCAATGCCTGGGGATAAGTAAATACAATGACTGGGACAGGGGCAAGATTACTTGCATCCACAGAATATACGAAAACCTGGTTCGAGGATGAATCTGGGCTGTCTATGTGATTATCACATGCAACGACTCTCAAGCGCGATTTAATGGCCAGCTTCGATACTAAGTCATCAATGTGGGCATCGTTTCTAGAGTCATGTTATGAACATAGCCAGAGACATTTTGAGAAAACAGCCTACGGAACCACTATAACGGAAACTTGTCGGAGAGAAGATTCTCGATTAGAGAGGTTCTCGGCAACCCATATTAGAAATCTGGAACATAAGTCGGTAACATCTACACATAATGTCAGTAATGGAAGAAAAATATGAGGGACACTTTACCGTCTGGACTACTGCATATGGTGATCGCTGCATAATCGTCAACCAGGAGCTCTTAATGCTCCATGCGCACTTACTATTCCGAGTCTTCGCTAACTCGAGTAACTCAGTTGCGGGCGCAGAGATAAATGCGCCAGACAAATGGTTGGTCTGCGCTGGATGTGGAGCAGAAGTCTTTATTTTCTTCGAAGGCCGAGTAGAGTTCGTGTTGTTCGACTGTCTTGCGCGCTTCGGAGACGTCGTCGAATCAACCCCGGGAGGGAGGGTAACAGGAAACAATTCGGAAGAAACGGGATCATCTGAACCAAGTTTCATCGGATAAGATTGAAGAGAACTGTCTTTCCACAGCTTGAGCATTGGGAAGCGTCTCAAGTGATGCGGCCTAATTGGCTTCAAGAGCCAGTAAGTTGATGAAATATTCCTAGAGTGGAGCCTAAATCCGGCTACGGCGTTGGGACTACCATACTGGGCAAATGCCTCAAATAAGGAGACTCAGCCGAGATGTCGTTTCTCACTTCCATGACACAGATCAAGCTCAACGCTAGGACACAGAAGCCCTCGTGAAAGACATCCAAACCGTGTCTGACTGACATGGTGAACAATGCTCCAATAATACATTGGCTTGCGGAGAAGCTCACGTTGGAGCCTCCCTCACCTAAACCGGTGCCAAGGCATTGGGTCGGCTCTGAGCCCTGTCTTCTTGCGCGCCTCCCAACAACAGGTTCGTGTGATTGCTTGTTAGTCTACATTATTGCCAACGTTTCTCAAGCCTTTTTGCAGCGTGAAGCCAGCCAAGCTGCTCCCAAAGCTATCCTTCGGCAATTGCGCCGCAGCCCAACACCGCCCTCTAGTCCGCCACCCCGGCTAGCGTCTGAAGAGTCTGAGGATGGTTCGACACGTGAGAGACGGGATAGCGCTTCTCCAAGTGCTTCTCCGACATCGCCGACCACGCCCTTGAATTGGAGCGTCATCATGCCGACGTCTAGTTCCACCAGGACTTGGAAGGAGCCCCAGGTACGTACAACAACGACACTTCACATGAGAATCCTTTACTGACATAGTTATAGCCCTTCGAAGTCTTCAGAGCCATTGAGCATAAAGATATTATGTTTCTTATGGAGATTCGAGACAAGGCGTTCCCGGTTAGTTTCCAGTCTGAATAACTAACTGATCGGCCTGATAATGAGTAGCTTCTTTTGCGCAAAACTGGTGATGCTACTCCCCTCCTTCATGCTATGCGCATAGGTCAATCGCATAGAGACGTTACAATACTTCTTCTTGGTGCCTTCTCGCGCTGGATAAATCATCTTGAAGACAGCGAAGTACAGTTACCCAAAACCAGAATTATTCTTAAAGCCTTGAGTAAGGCGGTTATCCTTGTCATCTCGTTTGCTTATGAGTTGGGTTTAGGAACGAACCTCAAGCTTGCGATCGATTATGGCCTACACAAGTCACAGAGCGACTTGATTGCTTCCTTTTTACAGACGCTGGTTATGAGCGAAGGTGATAAGTGGGTACGAGCCCAGGTGTCGACCGTTTCACTTGCACTGCGAGCGGGTACAGCTGGCAAACCCGTAAACACAGCTTCTGCTGCAGTCCGAAAGTTTGCGACCAAGGAGCTGAGCAAGGCTGATGCAATAGCTGCGCTCGAAGACTAGTGAGTAGATGGTCACTTTCTGTGGGCCTTTAGCCTGAAGTCCATTCTACCAGCGTGGCAAATGCTACCGCCGATCTGCTGCTTCTCAGTGCCTGGTCCATGGCACTTGAAACCATTGAAGGCGAACAGATCCCAGTGAGCATGGCCAGCTGCACCCCTTCCCGCGTATCGTTCACACTGTCCAGTTTTATTATTTTGCAAGAGATGACAGGGTTTTCAGGGCATTTGTTGACCGCGTTGATACTCATCAAAATGCTATTCATCGCCATCTAACTCGTCGTTTGAAGTGGCAATTGCGCGTGCTACGCCAAGTACTTGAAGGTCGTAATACAACCTATTCGGTTTGTGCGAAGCTGCCCTCCTTATTCTAAGGTGCTAATATACATAACAGGCTAAGATCGAGGTTCTTGTTGGCGAGCTTGATGAAGGAGAGGGTGTTTGAAAAACCTCACGTGTCATGCCATTATGTAATTTAATTCACAACATTTCCAGGCAATGACGAAGGCTAGGTTGGTTCTGGGCACTGTCAGCTCAGTAGAGATCTGCTCGTACAAGGTGCCCTCCGGATTGAAAACCACATCCAACTGGGCGTATCATCGAGCAAAGAATAAAATATCCTCGTCGCAAGTCCTTTCTGCGCCAAGACTTGTGCCGTATGTCATGGGAGGCTTTGACCTCCTGCTCTACCATACGAACACAAATATCGATGGGATACATATTGTAACAGTGTCCAGTAGTCTATCATTGAAATATTCACGAATCAATGTCCATGCATTAGATAGGTCGAAGAAGAGAAATGTAAGTATGGTGCGAAAATCAAAGCAGTATCTTCATGCCTGTCCACCATGTCCAGCCCCCTATAAGGACAAGACTGAGAAACGCAAAAGACAACTTGAGCTGGATGACGGTATACAACCAGATCGTAGCAAACTGGGGAGACTGACGATACAATCGATATAAACCGAAAAAATTCCAAAGAAAAAATCGAGAATGTGACAGACCTGTGCCATATTCTTCAGCCAGGATCCACGGTTGACGAGCCATATCATTCGGGGACCAACAGCTAGGGAAAGTAAGAACAATAAAACCTGCACTATTGTATTGTTCTTGTGTCGATTTGCTAGCCCACTATTTTGAATGCCTTTCTGGGTGGGACACTAGGTTCCTTCACTCACTGTAGAACATGAAGAGTGCCATAACTTGCGACAGACAAGTGAGCTCGATACCATTGATCTGATTTATGAAACATACTCGGGAACGTATTCACAAGTTTATCGATGATATCACGGAAAGACGGTTGCTTCGCGTACTGCCGGTGGATCAAACTTGTGCAGCACAAGTCGTTTCGTTAATACTAGAGTGGTGGTGCAGTGCATGAAACTCACATGTCCATCATGATGAGGAAAAAAGTGTGCGGGATTATGATCATGATCGCATTAAAGATTTCTTCTACGATTGGAGGTGGACCGTCATCAAGTTCTGCATGTCCTGGACCAGTGGACGTGGACGTCTCTGAGGTTCTTTGGTCAGAATCCTTGAACTTTTCAAGTAAACCGCTTTCTTGAATCAATCGCCATTTCTCCTCTTCAGGTATCTCAATGAGAGGTTTCTGTTTTGTAGGTAATCCGGGCTTCTGTTTTCGGTTCTTCGACATGGGCGGTGATATGTTTTTGATGTAGTAGTTGTCGACTGCTGGAATGATTACTTACACTGAACCAAACACATTCAAGCCTTGAACCAATTTCCCAGACCTGCCCATGACAGCACAAAACGACAAGGAAAGATTTCTTGGCATACTACATGATCACGGTCAACAATTTCTGAGCGCATTTGATATCCCTGCCGCGCCAAAGCACGAAACGAGTAATTTTGCGGGCTCAGAGTCCGAGGAAGAATGGACAGGCATCGGCTCGTCGTCCAACAGGGGCACATCCAAGATAGCTTCCGAGGACGAATATGATACTGGTATGTAACTAATCGTTCAAGCTAACTTCCGTCGAACTGAGATCCTCGTAGGGTTTGAACAGGAAGACGATGACTTTACCGCGAGTTCATCACGGACACCGGATATCATGATTTTCTCCGAATCAACACGCAAACGACCAGATGCAAACTTTTCGACAAAGCAACTGAGAAAATCTTTCATGGTAGACTGCTTTTTACTGCTGTGAACATCGTTTTTACGTTTCTTGTTCAGTCGTCCAAGGTGGCCAATGTCACATCATTCCCCGTACAACCCATATCCAAGGAGAAAATACCCGATGCAGAGTCAGATGATGAACAGTCCGTATCCCCATTCCTTCGTATACTTTAGATTGTACTAAGGGTTGTTTCCCTCCTGTTTTTTATATATCGGAAAGCACAAATGCTCAAAATGACGCCGTGCTCCATCACTTGGTACACACTAAATTGCTCTCAGGATCCCTTAATCCAGAGCTCGATTTAAATCATGCTCAGAGGGAGAGGGCATTTGCAGGCCGTGTCTTAGAACTGGTAGGAGAGGCCAAGCTTGGTAAGGGTGAAAGCATGTTTCGTGAGGAGCGGCGAAATCAAGCGGCACGGCGCATACGAGATGGTTTGGTTCGGAAGCAAAAGGAGCAAGAAGAAAAGGCCCTTGAAGAGGTACTGTTTGATCGTCACAATTGATGTCTTGTTGATCTTCTTGCAGGCCAAAAACCTGGGGAATTATCACCCGACACTGAAGCGGCTCTATGACTCGAATCTATCTTCGACAACGAGGAAGAAGCGAGCCAGAGGTCTAGGGATGGGCATTGGGAACTTTAGCGGGGGAATTCTCAAGCTCCGTCGAGAAGAAATCGAGTCAGTGACAGGATCGCGGAAACGGTCACGAAATGATGGTCGCCGAGGAATGCGCCCGCGGCCACGATAGAAGATAGTACCGACAGTTCCAAAATATCCCACTTCCCCGTATATTATGCGCTTCCCTGCTATGATTGGATCGTATAATACATGAAACATACACCATCGCAGATGTTCTCCCTTAAATACCTAAAACAACAGCTCAAATGCGAAGTTCTTGTAACCCAGCACTGATGTCTGCTTCGTCTTCCTGGTGCCGCATGGAAGTATGTGAAGCCGCATAATCCCTCACTGACCGCCTATCGTCAGACACAGCGCTTTGTGTATTTAGTGCATGCAGGTGGAGAGGAATAATCAGGCTTACTGGGAGTACTGCTGAGGTGTAGGCATTTGACTGGTGTGTCCGTATGTCCTTTGCGACGCTCGAGAGGACACTCTGCTAGGAGGGTTTATCTCCAACCTCCCTTGAGGTCTATAGTCGCCATGCTCCCTGTGCCCACCGTGCTCCCTGTATGCGCTATGGTCTCGGTACCCACCATGACCCCTAGTATAGCTTCCGTGATCTCTGTGTCCGCCAGGGTCCCTATAACTCCGGTGATCCCTGTATTCGCTATGGTTTGGATAGTCAGCGTAGCCCCGGTACCGGTGATCTCGGTAGTCTTTTTCTCTGTAATCGCGATTCTCTCTTTGATCTGGATAATAATCATAACTCTCACCCCGCCTATGAGAGGGGTCAGAGCGGTAGTTGTGGGTTGAATAACTCCTATCGCGTCTGATAATGTTCTCAGACACGTGTCAGAATTCACGAGGATATCTTACCTAGAAGACGGGTAAGAATCGATTTGAACAATCTGAGGTTCACTATACCCTCTTTGCGATCTTCTGTCATAACCATCATATCTGCTACACACGTGAGAGGGTAATGGCGTACGAAATGGTTTTCCCTTACCTATATAACTCCCTTCCATGTTCGTCCTGAACCACGAAAGGGCCCGGGCGCGATGGCCGCGACCTTCCGCTAAAGTCCCCAACTCTGAAGAAAAGTGGATGTTATAATACGATGGGCTGGCAAAGATGTGAACATTACCTTGTTATTTCATTTCCGTGTTCATCCTGAAAAATCACATTCATTCCGCCTGGGATGATATAGTATATGGGGCCCTCTTTCTCATAGCCATATCTATCATGGTAGATTTCTGAATCGTGGCGTGAACGGATCTTTGGTGAAATACGTCAGCTTTCAACCTCATGAAAACGGGCTAGCGGCGAACATTGCGCGCTACTTCATAGGGGCGACTGCCATAGATATCGGTCGGTGACCTCGAACCCGGTGCGTAATCCACAGAGTGGGTGCGTGGCAGTGGCGGAATCTACAAAGGGATTCTAAAAGTCAGTTACATCGATGGAATTTTGCACGCACCACTCTCTCACTTGGGTAAATCGCAGGTGGAGTACGCACGGCTTCGACAGTGTGATCACTTGCAGAGCCTGCGGAA
>JBBPRP010000178.1:0-21101 GCA_038093135.1 Leccinum longicurvipes
AAGCCATCTGTCGTAGCGTTCAGCCTTGCGCATGGAAGCACATGTGACAATAAATGCACCTGTCCTCGAAACGCCCGCACGTAACGCAATATATTTCGTACGCTTATTCCCATCGTCAAGTCACTGAATGGCGAGCGGAAAGAAATAATGCCGACTTTGAGGTCCAACATTCTGCCACAACGAACAACCTTTCCCTGCTTGGAACACTACGAGCTCTTTGAACCTAATAGAATAGTGCTTGTCTGTAAGGGTTGAGCACCATAAAAATTGTCTGCAGTCTCACAAACTCGGCAGTAAACTTTCGATCTATGTGCTTTATGGCATCCAACCTAAATCCGCTTCCACCCGTTACCTAGCGTGCGATGTTAGAAATATACACAACAAGATTGTTCTACGTACATCAAGTATCCACGAACCCCACGTAAAGAGGTCATCACGCACTGCAGGGTGGCGATGATCGATCTGGATGTATTCACGGAATTTGTTATTGAACGGGGAATTCGTGATGCTTCATTTTACCACTCACATTGCTTCCGAGAAGATAATCATAGTTTCCCAGTTCGGTATCGACTTGTTTCGACCACCCTTTATGACCCTTGCCCGTTATGCGATATATAGCTTTGGTCTGAGTTGATTCGTCCCAATCAACCCCTGTCATGACTGAGATAGTAAGAAGGGGCCTTTGAATTGAGGCTAACCTGAAAAATGCTCTTGGTTCCACTTCATCTTACTATATTTTCCTTGTCGTCCCGCGAAGTCGAATATCGTCCAGCCCTAGCAGGACCTTGAACACATTGTACACACGCCAGAAAATACCTACATACCTCGATTTTACATTCCGGCTCCAGATCACGGAGGCGATTCTCTGGATCTACAGGCACAACGGAAATTGATTCCGTCCTGTCCGCTCCAAGCTTATGCTGGTGAACACAGGGTTAAGGGTAAGATTCGGAACAAGTAGAGGAGTCCAGGAGATTTACGTTGAGTATAGCATCTATGAGAACGCCAACGTTGTTTTTACGTGCTGTGGAGCAAGCATCCAGGAGTTCCTGTCGAGTGCCCCACCTAGTGGAAATGGTCCCCCTTTGGTTGAATTCTCCGATGTCCCACTGGTGGTGGAGTGAAATGCAGCGAATCGGACGGATGAGGCTAGACACGATTACGCCTGAGACTCAAAGCCAAACATACCAAATCATAGGCATCATATCCTTGCCCTCGCTGTCGCACAGTCAGGAAGGAGCATGTCAAGAGGCAAAGAAACCACAACATTGCCGTGCATAGCTTTATTTGGCGGAGGTAGCCAGACTTGCGTGAACCCAAGCTCTGTGAGACGAGGCAACTCGCGCTCGAAATGTTTCCACCAGCTCATGTCCGGATGTTGCGCTTCCCATGTGAAGAACTGAATCTAGTAATGGTCTCCTGTTGACGCGCTGAATTTCATAGCAGTCAAAGTAAACTGACCATCACTGGATTTGGGGATGTCTCGTCTAGACTTAGCCGCATTTGAGGTAACGCGGGGGGAATGAAAATGAGCCACAGGCGGTCAATCCAGGAAGATACATAGTTAGAGGTCGTGCTTATGAAGTTTAGCATCGTCACGTTTGAAGTACACATGTTCAAGAGAGTGCCCCGGAACTCGGTGAACTCAGTACGTTAAGTGCCCAGATATGGAAGTTAGGTAAGGAAATGTTCAAACTCCGCTTAGTATTTGATTCGAAGGTTAGTTTTTTCTCTTCTTCAACCGTTTACCTGGCCGCCTCACACACCTTTGTGTCTTGGGTATGCGTTCCGCATGCCGATGGTACACAGGACTGTGACACTTTTTGGGTTGGCCTATAGGAGAAAGGCCATTATAATCGCTCTGATCACGAATATCCACGCTGAAAAGAGTTTCATGATTTGGCGACAAGTTCAATTGTAAACCCAAATTACAGTGATCGTAATATCATATCATACACAAATCTACCCTTTGCTAGCTCTTCCCAATCGCCGGGGGACAACATCCGTCTCCTTCATGGGTGAAAGTTGTCTCGGTATACCTAAATCCTCCGACCCATTCTTCAATGATGTTGTGGTCAGTGACAACGACACGGTGAGCAAGAACAGATCTACCTGTGCCATTGAGTTCCAGTCGAACGTTGAGGGCTGAGAAGTGCCGAATAAGTTTATCTTTCGCTTTTTCTTCTTGGGTACGATATCCATGTCTACGTCCGCCTGTGCAGTCGAGACCTCCTTGGGTTGCGACGAACTGGGTTTGGATTTTTTGGGAGGATTTGGGGAAGCACGCCTCTTAGAACTCTTTTTCGCTTTGGCCTTCGGAGGCGTTTCATCCGCGTCGTCGCTCGGGGAGGCTTTCTTCCTCTTGACCGCTTTGACATTTGTCGCATCCTTCTCTTCTGTTTCTCTACCGACGTGTTTCGTTTTCCCCTTGCTCTTGTGTTTCTCCATCTCCCCGACTTCGACATCGCTTTTGTTGCCATCGTCCTGTACTGCCTTTTGTTTGCCTTTTGCCTTTGTGCTTCGCTCAGGTGCAGCCAATGCGACAGGTGGAGAGTCTAGAACTTCGATGTCGCTATCCTGGGGTTCAGGAATGGAATCGAGTTTTTTCACAAGGCGTGGTTTTGGTCGTGGTTTAGCAGGGGCGTCGGCGGGTCTACTAGAGGAGGGTTTCGATGCAGACGCCGGTTTACTGGGCTTATATTTGACTTTGACTGCCAGGGCGGTCGTAGGACGTGACGAAACAGCTTCCTCATCTGATTGTACTGGATCGGGTGCCGGTGGTTGCTTACTCAGTGGCTGATCATTGTCACGTATAAGGAGCTGATAAACAGGATGTAGCTGGGCAAACGCAGAAACCTACCTTAGGCCTGGCAGCGAGGGACAACTGCGCTTGGAGTTCAACAATCTTC
Source organism: Leccinum longicurvipes (assembly GCA_038093135.1). Lineage (NCBI taxonomy): Eukaryota > Fungi > Basidiomycota > Agaricomycetes > Boletales > Boletaceae > Leccinum > Leccinum longicurvipes. The sequence continues at coordinate 2,910 of JBBPRP010000178.1, forward strand.
TGCTCCAAACTGGTGATCTGGACCTTTGCGTCGGTAAGCTGAGTATCTGCAGCCTCCCTGGCCTCTGTTTGTTCCCGAACTTCCTTCTGTGAGATGATTGTTATAATGAACATCGTGGATTCCAAACACAGTTCTCTACCTGCCACTCCTGGAGAATACCCTTGCACTTCTCAAGCTTTTCCTTCTGTTTCTGCACTTTGGCTTCGAGAGCATCAGTTTCTCTGGTACGCGTCTCGAGTTCGCTTATAGATTTCTTGGCTTCCCTGAGATCTTGCTCGACCTCAGCTTTCTTCTTTCTCACTTCCTCAGCGTCAGCATCCTCTCCCTTTTTCAGATTTTGCCAGTTGGCGAGTTGGGTGCGAAGTTGGGTGGTCTCATCCTGAGCAAGCTCGAGAGAACGCTTGAGAGAGGTGACCTGAGTGTCTAGAGTATTTCGTTCTGTGGTAAGGCGAGTAAGCTTCGAGGATGTTGCCGTAGACGTTGCCGTCGCGTCGGCATGAGCTTCCTTAAGGCGTCGCAAGTCATCCTAGAGGTGTGAGGGTAACCTCGTAATGGAAGCTAGAAAGACGAAGGAAGGTGACGAGCGTACCTCAGCTTTCTCACGTCGCTTGTGAGCAGCATGCAACTCGGCCGTTCTCGACTTTACTTCGACCGCGAGTGCTGCAGACCGCGCCTCGAACTCTTGGGCGACCTTCTCAGAGTGAGCTCTGGCTTCCATTGCTTCATCCCGAACCTGCTCAACCTCATCAATCCGTTCCTCGAGCACCGCCTCCCGCGCCTGGAACATCGTGATTTTGTAGTCCCTCTGTAACCGTTTGAGTTGTTCGTGTCTCGCCGCCTCCTGCATCTTGAGTACAGCAACGCGTTCGTCGTGCAAGGCACACGCGACGCGGTGCTGCTGTATCCGATGGAACGCTTGCATCGTGTCGCATCCCTCCGCCCACGCCTTCCTCTCCTCTATCCATTTCTGACATTCGCTCGTCCACGTGTTTCGGTCTCCCTCCCAGGACAAGCGTTCAGTGTTGAGCGCAAGGATATCCGCGGCAGACTTGGATAGATCATCTTTGAGCTTTTTGATCGTCTGCTCGAGTACGCGGTTGTTCTGCACGAGGTCGTTGATGTGCGCGAGCTGCGACGCGACCATGGCTTCATGGGGAGTGGTGGTCGAGCCGGTGGCGGTCGAAGAGGTAAGTATCGACGTTGTTGCCGTCGCCACGGGAGTCGAACGCAGCGGTGTCGGAGCGCGCTTTGCGGTCGGAACCCCCGAGAGAGACTTGGTTGGTTTGATGGGTGAACGCGTGATCATCCTACGAAAGGACAAGAGATCAATGACAAAGAAGAAAGGCACTGAATCACACAGAATATGTTAGTAGATGGTCTGGAAGGTAAACGCGTTTCTGTGTTACCAGACACCGAGTTACTGACACTCGACCAATGAATCTCATCAAATGGCAAGTTGACAATGAGTTTGATTATGTAAAACATGCAGTAAAGCTTAGTCAATGCTATTCAAATGGTGATGTTCACTGCTTCAAGTTCAAGTTGGTTCACAACGCTGTCAAAACATAAAGCGGCGGTATGTAACATCGCACGGTCTTGTCGACAAGTTTACGTGTGCATCTCACTTTCCATCTATGTGTGCCCCAGCACAGACATTGGTCTATAAGCCTCCTCCAGATATTGAATTTCTTCTGCCGACAGTTTCACATCGACTCCCGCTTCAATCATTCATTAGGTCATGAAATTGTTCATGACGATCAGTGGACAACATACCGATAATGTCGCGGAGGTTAGCCAGACTCATCGTACCAACGATGGGAGCAGTAACACCTGCAGGATGATAGCTAAGTGGATTGTAGGGAATGCAGAACCTGAGGACTAGCCATCTTTGGTGAGAATCCACGCAATTGCAACCTGTGCCATGCTCACACCCTTCTTCGCTGCCACTTCTTCGACTCTAGGTCTTCCAGTAAGTCCATCGTTACCTCACAGAGGTCAATCAAGAACGCACCGGTTGATGATTGTTTCGTAGGATGACGCAGTCGCATAGCTCCCAATGAGCCTGGAGTAGATCAGCCGCAAGACATCTCAACTTGAAGAATAGTAACATTACCAGTCGCTCTGGCTTCGGGTGGTTTTTTGACCAAGTGGTCTGGTGAGCGCGCCACGAGCAAGTGGAGACCAAGGGATAGATCCAACACCAAACATTTTCAGCGTAGGGAACATTTCCCGCTCTTCCTCGCGGTACACCAGACTGTAATGGTTCTGCATAGAAATGAAGGGAGTAAGCTTATTTGTGATCGCATAGTCTGTTTAAAAGTGGATGAACATCCTTCCAATCATTTCAAATTCGCTCCCTAGACTTACTTTGCATGACCTGGACTAGTACGAGTCGAGTGTGAATCAGACACATCACTTGGTGAAGAATAAACACTCACATTGGTATGCCCAACAAGAGCTCATTCCGATGTATCGGACGTAGCCTGCTTTGACGACATCGTGAAGGGCTTGCATCTGAATCAATGTACATCAAAATTGATGAGAGGTATAAATTTCATGCGGTGTGCTTACTGTCTCTTCAATCGGAGTCTCATTGTCAAATCTATGGCCTGAGGGTTGTTAATCAAGGTCCATTTTCGTAACTGTTGGATGTTCACATTGAAGGAGATCGATATAATCGAGCTGAAGGCGTTCGAGACTCTTCTTCACACTTGCGAATATATGTTTGCGACTCAGTCCGTGTTGGTTCACGTAACCATTTTGATCAGGATCCTTTCGGCCGGCAATCTGATTGATGTTGTACTCCCGGCCAACGACATTGTAGACCTATGGAGACCTGACCCATGATCCTACCTGATCATGAGGTACAACTCACCTTTGTCATCACAACAATCTCATCCCGAGGTAGATCAAGTCTTTTGATCACCCTTCCGAGAATGATTTCCGAGTAACCGTTCGAGTAAGTCTACAGAGGCTTAGACGGATGAAACAAACAGTCAGATAAACGTGCGCACATCGGCGGTATCAAACGTCTGGATCCCAGCTTCGTATCTGTACAGCTCCGAGATTGGATTTGATCGCGACGACTTCGATTGATCAGCTTGTAACTTACGCTGCCTTGATATGTTCGACGGCTTCCTCCTCACCCAAGACCCACTCTTGCCAACCTTTGTCACCATATTGCGCGGTTCCGAAGATGATCCTTGAGACCTTCAACCCTGAATTTCCGAGCCTCACTGATATCCACCAGATGTAGACTTGGTACCGTCTCAACGAAGCAGACCGATTGATTAAACTCACCATACGGGATTTTCCTAGTGGACGACATCGTTGGCTCGGCGCGCTGATGATGAGTAGTAATGGGGTTCAAGTCACGTACGGAGATGAATAATAAATAGCACCTACCGTTACGTGTTTGAATGCTCTTGGGTTCTCACTGGCACTGCCCTATTCTTTGTGATGAGCCGAACTACTAAGCACCTGGCTCGAGTCGGCCTTCGCGAGTCGCGATTGCCTGAAGACCTCTGCTAAGCGCTGCAGCGCCAAGAACTAAGTAATTCAGCAGTCTAAATTGTATGCTAAGCGGTCCTTTTCGAGTTGATGAGCTGTATCAGAGAACCGTTTTTATTTTGTCTCGTCTCGAGTGGAGATGGTCTAGGGTCACAGTCTAGTTGACTCGGAGACTTCTTACTAATGACATTCATCCTTCGAATCGGGATGACGATATCGGAAATGCGTTTGCTGCCAAACTGCACAAAAGCAGTCGTGTCTAAAAGTGTAGTAAGGTAGATGTGACCCCCGAGAGACACCAGGCTTGATGGATGAAGACATAGTACTGAAGGATAAAGGTCATGGCAGACGAGAAAAAGGCCTGAGGAAGATGCACTGAATCATTGCAAAGTGTCCGTGCCTCATCCAGAAGGGAAGCTGGCAAGTTGCAACTCAACAGCGATATCATTTGTACGTCGGACAATGTGATTGAATGTGTAATACATCAGTCTTACATATCACTTCACCTACATATGTCCCAGCACGGGCATTGGTCGATACGCCTCTTCCAGATATTGAATTTCCTCAGTTGACAATTTCACGTCGACACCAGCTTCAATCATCCGTCAGATCATGGATACTTGGCATCGATCAGTCGAGAACATACCAATGGTATCGCGGAGGTTAGCCAGACTTGTTGTACCAATAATGGGAGCAGTAACGCCTACAGCATGATAGCTGAGCAGGTCAAACGGGAATGCAGAACATCTGGACTGACTGTCTTTGGCCAGGATCCATGCAATCGCAACCTGCGCCATGCTCACACCCTTCTTCGCTGCCACTTCTTCGACTCTAGGCCTTCCAGTAAGTCCATTGTAATTTCACAGAGGTCAATCAAGAACGCACCGGTTGATGATTGTTTCATAGGATGACGCAGTCTCATAGTTACCAATGAACCTAGTGTGTATCAGTCGCAAGACCTCCCAATTTGAAGATCGCAACATTACCAGTCGTTTTGGCCTCGGTTAGTTTGTTGACCAAGCGGTCTGGTGAGCGCGCCACGAGCAAGTGGAGACCAAGGAATAGATCCAACACCAAACATTTTCAGCGTAGGGAACATTTCCCGCTCTTCCTCGCGGTACACCAGACTGTAATGGTTCTGCATAGAAATGAAGGGAGTAAGCTTGTTTGTGATCGCATAGTCTGTTTTAAAGTGGATGAACACCCTTTCAATCATTTCAAATGCAATCCACAGTGCTCACTTTGCATGGCTTGGACTAGTACGAGTCGAGTGTGTGAACACAGACACATCGTTTGGTGAAGAAAAGATACTCACACTGGTATGCCCAACAAGAACTCATTCCGATGTACCGGACGTAGCCTGCTTTGACGACATCGTGAAGGGCTTGCATCTGAATCAATGTACATCAAAATTGATGGGAGGTATAAAGTATATGCGGCGTACTCACTGTCTCTTCAATCGGAGTCTCATTGTCAAATCTATGGCCTGAGGGTTGTTAATCAAGGTCTATTTCCGCAGCTGTTAGATGCTCACATTGAAGGAGGTCGATATAATCGAGTTGGAGGCGTTCGAGACTCTTCTTCACACTTGCGAATATATGTTTGCGACTCAGTCCGTGTTGGTTCACGTAACCATTTTGGTCAGGATCCTTTCGACCGGCAATCTGATTGATGTTGTACTCGCGGCCAACGACGTTGTAGACCTATGGAGATCTGAGTCGTGATCCTACTTGATTGTCAGGTACAATTCACCTTTGTCATCACAACGATTTCATCTCGAGGTAGATCAAGTCTTTTGATCGCTCTTCCGAGAATGACTTCCGAGTAACCGTTTGAGTAGGTCTACGGGCAGGGGCTTAGACGGATGAAACAAACAGTTGGATAAACTCACATCGGCGGTATCAAATGTCTGAATCCCAGCTTCGTATCTGTACGACTCCGAGATTGGACTCGTTCGTGACGACTTCGAATGATCGGCCTGTGACTCACGCTGCCTTTATATGTTCGACGGCTTCCTCCTCACCCAAGACCCACTCTTGCCACCCTTTGTTACCGTATTGCATGGTCCCGAGGATGATCCTTGAGACCTTCAACCCTGAATTACCGAGCCTCACTGATATCCATTAAATGTCGACTCAGTGTCTCAACGAAGCGGACCGATTGGTTGAACTTGCCATACGGGATTTTCCTAGTGGACGACATTGTCGACTCACGCTGACGATAAGTAATGCAATCGAAGACGGGGGTCAAGATGTGTGTGAATCGAAAGTGAGTGCTTGAGCTATCGGATTCTCACCCCAGCACCGCAGGCTATTCATAACAACAATTTGTGATCAGTCAAGCTAGCACCTGACATGGGACTCGGTCCGAACCATGGTAAACCTCGCGTTTGCTGCGTGTAGTCATTTTCGTCGTGGAACCACTCGGCAATACACAGCGCGCGGGGGCCCATAGTCGCAATATTACTGGACTCAACGACGTGCTGTGCAGGAACGATTAACTTACCTCGAACTGAATCCTAGTCAACTAGCGAGGGCGTCATGCTATCTAGATACTAACTTGAAGTACTGGTGTGCTCCTGCTCAAGAACCCAATTGCTCACGCTGAATGTGTTGTTCCGAAAGGGAATATATGATCCACTCGGAGTGTAGTTGGACTTGGGGTAGTTCGAACTGCTTGGGTTGAATTCGTAGAACATTTCCATCTCGAGACGAATAGGCTCGTGTGAATTCAGACAGCGGGAAGTTGACGTTCCAGGGAAGATAAAGACGTATTCATATTGTACTTAGGGTCCAGCGAAGCGTTGAAGACTCTCAGACAGCCCAAACACTCTTACCTTCCTTCCTTTTCTCTTTCTCTTTCTTTTATCTTTTCGCATCCTCCATATCCCCCCGGTTTTCGCAGTCGCAAACCATGGCACCCCCGAGCAAACTAAGACCTCATCTCAACGACTTGCTGCAGAAGAACCTCGAACTCGAGCACGTAGTTGCTGACCTACGGCACCAGCTCACACAGTCGACCGCAAAATGGGCCGACGAACGAAAGTTGTTGGCGATGGGATGCGACACGCTCATGGCATCCTTTGCGAAATTTCGCGCACGGCTGGACACTCATACTTCGGATTGGGGTGACTCAGAGGGAGAGGTAGAGCGGCATTTGGATGCAGGAGGGCAGTGCGCCGAGGAAACCGGCGAGGTTGATCATGGGGGGCTTGAGACGGAGGTGGATCAGGGATCGACCGTGGAAGAGAGCCTTCGCGAGAGATGCAATGTGCTCGCTGCCGAACTTCAGGTAAAGGAAGAAGAACTAGAGCAGTCCCGGATAAAACAGGAAGCAGCTGAGGTGCAGTTAGGACTCATTAGCCGTCTCGTATACTGGACACTGAACAAGTTTTCTAGGAGGAACTACAACGAGTTCGGCGATCGCTGAAAGCTCAGAGCGAACAACTTCGGGAGGCCCTTGCCTCCGCCAAGGCAGATACCGATAGCAACAAGGTTCCTCCAGAACATATACCTGATGATGCCTCTGAACAATCCAATGCTTCCAAATCCGAACTCGAGAACGCGGAGAAAAAACTTGATCTCGCAAACCGGGAGGTAGATCGGCTGAAGCTGCTACTGCAGCAATGGCAGAAATACGGGAACGATTGGAAAAGGGAAGCCCAATTAGTGCAAATTCGCGCATCTGAACTAGAACTACGGCGGTTTGAGCTCAGCGAACAGATCAAGGCAGCAGAAGGGCGCACGGCTCTTCCAGAAACGGAGCAGAAAGAGATTGAGAGACTGACCAGTGCGCTTGCGGACCAGACAGTTTGTTCTCTATATCTTACGACACACGTTGTGATACCTACACCCTTACTTGCTAGGCAGAGGTGGAGCAGCAAAGGGAGGCTTATCAAGATTCCATGAAGCGTGTCAACGATCTTGAAGCCATGGTCGCATTCCTTCGTGCTCAATTATCACCCGAGCAACTTGCCTCCATCGATTCAGCACCCAGTCAAACTACACTGGGACCGACAAACTCGACGCAATCACCAACGGTAATGACCGTTTCATTTGCAGTTTGGAGGATCACGTCTCACATGCTCGTAGCCCCAAGCAGATCCCAACACTAACAAACGTAGTGATATGATCATGTTGAAAATCCCATATCGTGTGTGTATTCCTCGGTTGACATTTGGTCCGGATTTCGATCTCATAGAGGCAAGCAAGTCTATCAAGAAGCCCTCGAATGAAATTATTGGACCCGGGGATGAACGAGGAAGCGTGCGTAAACTTGAACAGCACTATGATATTTACATGCGTAACTCACATTGGAAACTAGGTGTCTTCTTCACCACAAGTTCCCATTACCATATCCGTCCCTGAGAGCCCTCTACCGCACGCAGGAAATACTCCAATTTTCAATCCTAGTGACTACGAAGTCTGCATCCATACGTGTAACCCGCTCCCGTGTCGAAACGAGGCCCAGTCCTTTCTGTGGCCCCGCAAGCAGCCTTCTCTACCCCGCCACGCGCTTTCGGCGAAGAAGCACCGGCATTGCACATCCGAATGCCCAGGACATAGGCTTACAACTATGGTAGCAACAGATGCTTTGAAACAACCTCGCAGAGCCAAGTGTCGCCCTCCAACTGATGCAGAAATAGCTTTGGCGGCAGAAGAGATCAGTAAATTACCTGCTAACGAGCAATCGGGCGAGCAAGGGGCCGGGACTGACGGAGAAAATGGACTTGAAGGTTCAGGTGAGTCGGAAGGGCCCGAAGAAGCTGAGGGAGGGTCAATACGAGAGGAAGAAGTTGATCAAGGAAGGGAAGAGGAACAGTCACCAGCAAAGTCTAAAGTGAAAAAACGTCTGCGGTCACGTCGGGTAGGCGCGGAGGAGCACCAGCGCGCTAAAAAACGGTGGCGACGGACTATTCCTGCTATAGTTGTGAAACCGTGATCGCGATGGTCTCACTTTGAAGCCACGACACGATAGAAGGGGGGGGGAGATCTTTATTGGAGGAAATAGCTGCTTTACATAGTTGTGTGTAGTCTCGAAGTGCTTTAGTTCCCGCAAGCACGCTGAATGTAACCAATTTACACATGTGGAAATGGGAAGACGACATGGTATCCTTGATGCTACACCACTTTCACGGGCCATGCAGCGTGATGAACCCCTCGTCCGGTCCAACTCTCCCAGTGCGTCTCCGGACGTCCGGAGACATGTTACCCATTCCGCCAGGCGTGCGAGGGTCACCGTAGAAGTGACCCGGAGGGATCGGATTAAATGCTTGAGTTGGATGCTCTGGGTGACGAGGAGAGCCATAGGCGTAGTTGGGTTGCATCGCAGAACCAGAGGGATTTCGAGCAATACGAGGAGACTCGTGACGGAAGTCCGGAGGTTGCATTGAACCTGGCCGTGTGGGGAGTTGCATGTGATCCTCCTCTTGTGGACGCTGCTGCTTCAGCACCTCAAGGAGCGGGGTAGGGTCGTAGTGAAGGGCTGACCCAAAGTCCACCTGGAATCTAGCAAACGTCAGATGCGCGTGCGCGGTGAAACCGCGGAGGTTTTACTTACTGCTGGGTGCCCACATCCCACTGCGGCCCCCGCTGCGCCCGTGCCCTAATCAGCAGAGAATTCCATTCAGAGGCAGCTTCCTAAGCATTAGATGCCTGATTAGCGGATGTCTCATTTGAGGGGAACATAACTGACGATTGACTGGGCCAAAGCGCCTGTTGGTGGATCGTTGTTATGTTGGTAGCGTACGCGGGGCCGTTGCTTAGCAGACTTGGCAGCGTATTCCTTCCGAACGAGATTTTCGACCGACAGGCTGAACTTCAGACCTATACGCTGAGCACCGTGTCGTGGAACCTTGATCACAAGAGTTTTGGCTGATTTTCCCCGGGCCATTGGCTAATTAAACGTCTTGGTTGAACTTGTTGGGTTTTTCCACAGTCAACGTCGTCTCGCCTCCATATGGCAGTCGTTGGCTTGCCACCGACTCTCGCCGCATAAACAGACAAATCTACGGCTTAGAACACTGCAGATATTTAGGCCGACGAGGATGTAAGCAGTCAATTCGGAAGCGAATACCCGTTGACGTATGTTATGGTCTCAGCTGATCGAGCACGGCCAAGGTGCTGCAGCACACCCCGAGCCTCATCTCCACCTGGTACTACCATCACGATGGCCAGTCTACGCCAGAATACGCTCTCTCAACACACACTCCGTCAGCTCAAGTTCATTATCCCTGGCGCATTCGTCACTTTCCTTCTAAATACTCATCGGATCCTGTTCGGCCTCTTGTTCACACCCAACACTGGCCCAGGAGACTGGTCGAGGTGGGCAGATCGCCCGCTTTTGCACCGTTGCTTTGATTGACTGCGAACAGAACAGCTGCACTCATTGCATCGTGTCTTGGCGGTCTCGTAATATTCTTGTTTCTCTACATTTTGCTCGTGCACTGGATCCGTGGGGTTGAACCCGACGTAAGTCTGCATACCTATCCACCCTAATGTCTCCTCAGCCTTTTTGAAGTACCATTCATGGAGGAAGTCGGGCGTCCTTTCACGTGTCATTCCAACTCTGACTGCCGCCATCGTCGCTGGCTGGTCCCTGCTTTCCATTACGCTTGGAAGGTGGTCGAGTCTGGGATACTTGAAGGGTACCATCGGAGGTAGTGTCCATCGTGCTCTGTTATTCAACACCCACCGATCCCCAATGCAGCTTCTGGCCTATATGCCCTTGTCTTTGGTTTGATGGGCTTGCTACCCGCCCCGATGATCCGACGGTCATGACCACAGCTTGTCTCGAACCGGACTAAGTTTTCTCCTGTTTGAGGATTGACATCATTATCTGCGTGCTCACTAACGTTCTCGATCATTGTCTTGGAGTGCATATCCGTGTTCTGCCTGTATCTACTGCATTTGTACGGCTGTTTTCTCCGTGTTGTTCTGCAGTGTGATATCGTGTTAACAATCTTCAGTACATACTTACTACCAGTCTTACAGAATTCACATCGACCATTCAATATTCATATCCCACCCTCAACCTTCTGGCCCGTGATTCTTTTTGCATGTAAATCCTTTTCACACTTGAACATGACACGTCAGTATTGTTTTGTCCGGCTCAGGCTCCTTAGTAGCCGGGACGTGTGCCGGTTCGGAAGTAGCCTGAGAGGAGGATAGCTTGTATTAGCGTCAGTTCCTTTAGTTGTGCTCTTTCTCCAACTTCATGTCATCCAACTTCACGCGCATCGTTCTCCGCGAGCGCCCGAAAGCAGACATCCTCCCCGACACCTTCGAGTCGCAGACTGTTCCAAAAAATGACCTGAAGGCTGGGCCGGGAGAAGTCGTCGTTCAAGTGACATATCTCTCTCTCGACCCCGCCATGCGTGGGTGGCTGAGGGATACGCGCAGTTACATCCCTCCTGTCAAGGTCGGCGAGGTGATGCGTGCCGGTGGGATAGGTATCGTTGTAGAGGCTGGACCAGGAAGTGCCCTCACCACAGGTGATATGGTGTACGGTATGCTCGGTACGTAGGGCGTTGCGTTACTCCCCTTGTCCCTGACCTAGATGGATCCGGACGTTCAGGCTGGACCGAGTTTGTAGTTTTGAAAGACACAGCGCTCAGAATGATAACGTGAATCTCAGAAGGCTGTTGCATACAAGTGTGCTACTGACGTTTTCAAGTCCCCCTCCAGGCACCACGGCACTGGATTTTCTGAACACGTTAGGCATGCCCGGTACGGTACACTCAAGCTGTTTATAACGTGCCTCTTTTGACCTGATTTGTTTGATAATATCAGGCATGACTGCCTACTTCGTGAGCGGTCAGGGATGATCCCTAATGCGAACGCGCTGACACGATATGGTGGTGATAGGGCCTCCATGATGTAGGGCAGCTGAAATCCGGTGAGACTCTACTGGTGTCTGGCGCTGCCGGGGCCGTTGGATCCCTCGTCTGTCAGCTAGGCAAACGTGTCGGTGCAAGGGTCGTGGCCCTCGCCGGAAGTGACGAAAAGTGTGCCTGGCTTAGGGACGAGCTCGGTGTTGACGTGGCTCTGAATTACAAGCGCAGCACGTTCCGAGAAGACTTCAAGAACGCCGTCGGTTATCTTGATGTCTTCTTTGACAATGTTGGCGGAGAGATTCTGGATATGGCGTTGAAGCGGTTGAACAAGGGCGCAAGGATAGCGTTGTGTGGTCCGTGGCGTTTTCCTTGCGTGAGATTTGCCCAGCGACTGACGACCCTCGTTTTAGGCGCCATCTCTACCTATAGTACGTTGACCGTCTATTAACGTATTTTGAAAGCTACACCTGTTTGTCACCCAGATTCGCCAACGCCTCGTGGCCTTGAAAACTATCTGAATCTTATCGGACAGCGGGCCAAAATACAAGGATTTATTGTGTACGTTCCCTTGTTGCAGCCTGGTCTGTGCGTCTCACTTTGTATAGTTTCGACTATGCTTCGCAGTACCCTACCGCAATCGCTGATCTAGCTGTTGGCCTCGCTGATGGCACGCTCAAACGCAAGTTCCACATCGTCAAAGGGTTGGAGAATGCACCCAAGGCATTGCTGATGCTGTTTTCGGGGGAGAATAGTGGGAAACTGTAAGTCCTGATTGTTGCCATCGAGCCGAGATCTATAATGCAGATCAAACAGAGTCATACATGTATCCGATGTGCAAGACACTCCACTGCCGAAATTATAAGGTTCTTCGGTTATTGAGCCACCCCACGTGTCCAAACGTCAACACGACGAAAGATCGACGAGCTTATGTATTCTGGGACAAGAAAGAGATGTATTCCACACAGTAGACAATGAAACCCCTCATTCCACGTCCATGTCGTCAAATATTTATGCCAATCTACAACTTTCCAATACATTTCCTTTAATGAATCACCAAAATTCCATCCACTAGATCTTTGAAGCTGACGACTAGACGTTTCCGGCGTGAACTTGCAATGTCGCATTACCAATCTTCTCATCAAACGACCTTGAGGCCGATGATTCGAGGGCCGAAAGATTGCCCATTGGGACGAGACCATTGTCCTCGTGGTACGTCTTCCGTGCTCTAAGGAACGCGAGGTGCTGTGCGGTCAGAGCTAACGAATCGATGCAGATTCTCGTCAGACTTCTTTTCTCTGCGCCTCTGGGGGAGAACGTCATGTACGTACTTTTAGAAGAAGAGCCGAGGAGAGTATTATAAAGGAAGAACGCGAGGACCGTGGCTGGGATGTTTGTGAGCGCGGATATCGCCGCGTACGGGCCGCCTGCTGCTTGGCGACCCCAGATCGACAGTGCCATAAAACGGCCACCAAGGTCGCGTGCCGTGTTTGCGGCAACTAAAAACGGGCGATGAGTCGATGTTCGTTAAGAAGTGGGGAATCAACTGTGGATAAGGCACGTACTCGCGGTCGGAGCGTATCCCCACACGGCCATGCCGCTTGTGACATGAATTAGACGACGAAGTCATAAAGTGAACACAAGGGATACGTACTATGTGAATCCAATAACCCAAGGTGCCGCCGCGGGTGGTATGAAGTAGTTGGTTGGATCGAGACATGCACTTATCGCGAAGCCAAGCACGAGATCCTTTTGCATACAGTACTGAATTGTGACTGTCAGGAAGAGAACATGAGATGCTCACGGTCATAAACTCGTTGAGGAGGACTCGGTGTAAGTTCGTGCCAGGCAATACGAAGAGCGCAAAAACGCCTGCCGGACCATCAGGGCTGAACATTAACGTGTCGTAGACGCCTTTTTCAACGAGAACCTCTTCCGCGACCTTTGGAAAGAAGGCTGAGTCCTGCGCTGTCTGAACTCGACCGAGAAGGAACACACCACGAGTAGATCTTTCCACTGAACATATATGACGAGACATGCCAAATAAGAACCGAAAATCTGCGCGACTATGTACCTGGATTCGACATTAGCATTCCCTGATGCCCTACATAGGACTCATAGGATCGCAAGAAGAACCTACAAGGGCGCTTTTCGCATAGGAAAATCTCCGAAAATGACAGACGAGATGGTAACGCTAGGGCTGAAATGGCCAGCAGAAGCCGAAGCGCAGATCGTGATTGCGAGCACAATTCCAATGGAATAAGCAACGCCGATGGTGAATAGAGCTGGATGTCGAGGTTAGAATCGACGATCGACGCTATAGAGAGGTGGACTGACAACCAGTGGGTTGAGATGTGAGATTCCCAACGATAAAACCGGCAGTAGATCCGACGCCTGCGGCATGGTGGGTGGTCAGGAAAATCATGGTGCACGGGACAGAGAAGGTCGATCAACCTGCATAAACGTAGAAAAATACGCCGAGCTGTACGCAACCAAGCCATCAGCGACCTCCGAGAGGGGATATGATGAGTATAGAATACCATTTCGGCGAACAATTCGGTAAGCAAATGAACTTTGGTGTGCTTGATCCTCTCCCAAGAATTCATATATTGTGGTTGGGGGGCAATGTCGCTGAGGCGAACTGTTGGATAAGACATGGCAGGCGGCCAGAATGAAGAGCGGATGTTTCGTCCAACCTTTTAAGTGTACTGTACATCTTAGCAGCACATGACACGGTAACTGACATGAACCTTGATCTCGATCCTGGTCAGATATAGATCTGCGTTACGATTCGCATAGCTTTTGACAAGGCAAATTAGTAGCCATTGCAGACCATGTGATCTCTGGTTGTGCGCACGAACCCGAGGCACGCATGACTAAATGGAGATGTCCTCGGGGGAGTGTTATGAAGGGCGAAGAAGCCTGCTCCCCTGTGTGGCTTTCAAGAGTTGAGTAGGGGATGGACTGCAAAAGGTAGACATGCTACCGTTCTAAGCGGACCATGCGCATGGACTGGGGTCAAGATTGACATGAGATGGGGCATGTACGCCAGCTCGATGGAGCCCTCGGAAGTCCGCGTCGGAACCATCTAAAGAGGCAAACGCACTGAACATTCAGAGCGTAACAAGTCGGACACACTTGCAATGGAATCCCGGGCCTGAGGGCAGCAACCCGCCACACACCGGTGGTGGCCGGAACCGCTACGAGCGAGGAAGCCTTCTGTACGCCACACCGGTCTCATACTCTCTACAACACGGTCTCACCAGAAAAGGCTCTCGGGGGTTGTTGTGGTAGTTGGATACTACTGGGGTGAAACAAATGACGAAGGTCGTTTTAGCACTGTGCCACAGCGACTATCCGTCGATTGTTGGGGAGTTAATGGAATCTCCGCCAGCGACTGGGTGTGCGGCACAAAGATCCTGACATCTTTGCGGGATGTTATGAATACGATCATCTTATCAATTCAAGAGCTCCAGGAGTCGCATTAATGAACATGGTGCTGTGGCGAGGGCGGTAGGACCCCTGCAACCACATTCAAACTCCGGGTGGCGCGTGTCTCTCGCACGACAATGTCAAGCGCGAGCAGTGCGGACGACGAGCTCAATGGACAGGCCTTGTAGTACTGGGCCCGTGCGCATGTGGTCGGTGTCGTCGTACACGTTGGAGAGAGAGCCTTTTGAGGGTGATGAATGGTGGTACATGGGGTCCTTTGGTGGAAGCGGTGTCGAGTTCCCGCGGGTTGGCCTGGCGTCGTAGTATTGGCTTCGAGGTCTTCGTTAGTGAGCGACTTTTCGACTCGACTCTGCAGTCAACCGCCCGTACGGAACGTAAGATTAAATTGTTTCCCTTTACCTTCTCTTCGCCAGCTTGCAAGGGCTTGTCTCTTTTTCCTTTTTTTTTTTTTTCCTTACCCTTCCAAGCCAAAACCGCGAGCAGGCCTTTAGCTCTTCCCCAGGCGGTCTTTAGTCGCGTCCTCTTTGCTATCTCTCGTCATTTCTGCTGTCTTTCTGCTACTTTTCCTCATATCTTCTCTCCTTGATTTTTCTTCTCTTCTTATCTCTTCACAATGGCAACCACTTCCCGTTCGAAGCAGACTAGGAAGGGCATGGATCCCACTACCCGGTATGTCTGCGCTCACATCGTAGCCGCATTTGTTCCCTCTCATCCGCCTTACTCCTTCCTTCTCCCTCCGTTCAGCCGCTCAGCCTGGTCAGGGCCAAGGGCTTCCCCCACGTTCTCCCCGGCCAGCACCACATCCCGCCTTCCCAATGGCCCTCCCGCTCCCGCTCAGGGGGGGTTTCCCCCATTGTCCGCTCATACCAACGGCACTCGCTCCCAGGATGTGCACCAAGATCGCATCCTACAGAGTCTCACCGGTCTGACTGTGCGTCTTACATGCTTGATTTCCTCCCATGTCACCACCCTACATCTTCGCTCGCATTGCTAGGGTACGACTGTCACTTTGTTGACAAAAACCGGCCAGCGCTACGAGGGTGTCATTTTGTCCACTAGCCCTGACGGTGACACGGCCGGCGTAACTCTGAAAGACGTCAAGGAGGTATTGAAACCGGGCACTCCACTCAAAGACTCTCTTTTCATCGCCTCCACAAACATCGACACTTGGCAGTCTGGGCCAGCTGATGCCAAGGTGCCCAACGGCGACAGTGAGTGTTCAAACGCAATCACTCGACCACATCACATTTCTTCTTCTCTTTGCGCCTCGTTGTAACCTGATGATTTGTTACTAATGCCGTTACTTTTCTGCGCCAGCTTTTCGGACGGACATCGATATCAGCAAAGGAAAAGTTGTGCGAGAACGCGAGTTGCAAGCGTGGCAATCTTCAGATTCGACGGCGTCATCTGGTGCACCTACGGCTCACCACGAAGGGGTCGGAGATGATGTCACGTTTGGAGCTGGAGCAACCAGCAACACCTCGTGGGACCAATTTGCCGTCAACGAACATATGTTTGGTGTCACGACGTCCTATGATGAGGAAGTTTACACGACCAAACTTGATAGGAATGCAGCAGACTTTAAGGAGAGGGAAAGAAAGGCTCAACGCATTGCTAGCGAGATCATGGGGGTATGTTCTCGAACACGACAACATTTTGCAGGTTTATCCAATGATGTGCTTACGTGTCTGGCAGACTACCATCAACAATCCGCATGTAGCAGAGGAGAGAAATCTGAACCTCGATGACAGTGGCGTAAACGAGGAAGACAAGTGCGCCGTTTTATTTTTGTCCATTTGCGCGTCCTTACCGTGTAACATAGATATGGTGCAGTTGTTCGTGGTTCAAACGCGTACATACCCCCGGGTGCACGCAAACACCAGCAATTGCAGCAACAGCCTAATTCTGCTGGAGCTTCAACCACCAACGGTACACAGCCGAAAACTGATGTTCCCAAGGTTTCCGTCAACGGCCCTGATGGAGCAGCGGTAGCGCCGAAGGATGGGCCTCCCACTGCCAAGTCAACTTCTCCTGCACCATCGACATCGTCTGTGAACAAGGTATGCAGTCACCCCCATAAATCATCAAGCACCGGATCAGCCTTATTGATTACCATGCATTCCATCGGTATTTTTATAGCCGCCAGCAGATCCTCTCCCAGCATTTCGTGACTTCGTAACCAACGAGAGACAACGCTTGACCCAAAAGAAACAGGCCTTGGTCAAAAGTGAAATGGACAAGCGCAAAGCGGAGCTACTCAAATTCTCTCAGACATTCAAGGTACGTGTTTCATGTCCGCATTCTTTTAGATTATCACCTAAAGCTCTACGTGATTTCATGTAGCTTAACAAACCCATACCTGATGATCTGGTGCCAATTTTGGCCAAAGATGAGGAAAAGCAACGGCAGATCCGTGAGAAAGCTACCCAAGACGCATCATCATCGACGGCCCGAACCATTGGTGCTCTAGGCACACTTAACCCATCTCCTAGTGCTTCACGTGTACCCCAAGCACCTACCTCTACCAAAGGTTCGCCTGATATAGTGCGGAAACCTGTCGCGGTTGCTGGTACCTCAGTAAAGGCACCCGCGCCGACTTCCTCAGCATCGACATCCAAAACGACTGCCAAACCATCGGATCCCGGCAAGACAAACGGCAAACCAACCATTAGCATGTATATTCAGCCCATACCCCCTTTCAAAGGGAGTAAGACGAAATCACCTAGTCCACAAGCAAACGGAAGCTCGTCGACAACCACTACTGTGCCGACCTCGCCCACTTCGACGAACAGGCTAAACGCAAACGCATCATCTTTCCGGCCGAATCCAAAAGCAAGTGCCTTCACCCCTGTAATAACAAGCGCATCGTTACCCCCCACCCAGTAGAACTGACTTTAAGTTCTTTGTCTGTTCCACATAGGGACCCACCTCGCCTATTCCCAGCACTACTTCCGCCTCTGCCTCAGCATCACCACACGTCAAGCCAGCTGAATCGGTGAGGATGCTGACTCTTGGTGGTAGTGTGTTACTCAATGTCGTTGTAGGCTCCCGCAACTCCTAACCCTTTCTTTGGCACGAAAATCGTCAAGAAGGCTACGGTCCACATCAAGGATGACTTCAATCCTTTCAAACACAACAAAGTTGCTGAGGCTAACAACATCAGTATGACATGTATTTCATATGTGCCTGTACAACATTCTTATTTGCTTTTAGCCGCGATGTGGCCGTACAGCGGTAAACGATACGCAAACATGTTCCCTCCTCTGCCTCATCAACCACCTCAACAACCCGCTCACATGGCACCGCCTGGTCCACCACCCGTCGCGCATCACCCATACGAGGAGGGCGAACAGCGTTTCATTTATGTTCCTTATTACCACGGACAGGTAAAATATCAT
>JBBPRP010000179.1:0-21047 GCA_038093135.1 Leccinum longicurvipes
AGGAAGACAGACTCGCCACAGTTGTTGGCGACAGTCAGAGACTGGGCCTGAGCCGCGGTCACTAGTGCTGCGAGAGCGAGAGTGGAGAGAAGATACATGTCTGATAGATGGGTGTTGAAGTAAAGATGGGGCTCAACCTCTGCCTTTATATGCTTTACTGAGCCTCCCCGGTGACCTAGTATGAATTCCGGGGGTACCGAAGGCGCGAGATCGAAGACGAGGCAGAAGCTCGAAGTGGAATTCGACAGGAGACCAAGCGCAGTCCATCTATAATTATTCAAACCATCGCATTTACAGCATTGATCAGAAGTGGTGGAACCATCCAAGGACATTCCGAGTCTAGCTGTGCTAGCCGCTGTCAGAGTTGATCTCGGACGAAAAGGTATACTCAACTATGTAGTGTTGCTCAGATCCTCAGCGATCACGTATCGCATAGGCCCCGAATTAGATATGTGCGGAGACAGTTTCTGCACTGTTTCCAAACGAGTTCTAGTCGAATTCCTGTGATCCCCAGAACAATCCACACGGTGATTCGATGGCCACAGAAGGAAGTCACCATTTCGGATCCCAGGAGCCCAAGTCAGCAACTTAGTATCCACTGAGGAGCTAGAAACAATCAAAAGAGGAATATGTGTAAAGAAGTCATAAATGAATCCTAAGCTCAATGTTGGGATAGGATGATGTGCGTATGCAATCTCCCTTCGTCCCCCCTACCCACACACGCTTCAAGAACGGCCAAGGTCTTTCTTCTCTTTCTTTTCAAATCACAGGGCGGGTGTCAAACGGAACGCCATCGGTAATATTCTTAGTCTCCTTACTTACACGCGAAATGATCGGACTAAGGTCATTTGTCGAGGGAGAATGATCCTGGTGCGAGGATGCGATGCAAGTCGCCGTCTGCCACAGGTTGAGTGCCTGGCACACATTATGGTTGACTCACTACACAAGTACTAAACCGCAGCTACGTTCAACCGTTTTCAATTGGTGGATCATGCATGCTGTGGAAGTCATCCAATCTGACTCAGGTCCAGTTCGTTTAAGAATACGCACGAATTCATGTAAGAAAAGTATAAGATAGAGCTTGGTTACCGCCCATCAAAACCTAGTAAGAATATCAACAGAATGCAGAACTAATGAACATACATCTGAACGATCACGTTTGAGCTCGGCTATTAGTAAAAAAAGAATTTATCGGTCACTAGGAGTCCGTGGACACAAGGATGCAGATAAACCTGCGGAATGAACCTCGGATGTTGAAGAAGAGCGGTGTCACGTGCAGGCCGCAGTTGATCGGATGTTGCTTATGTAAATAATTCATCCACAGACTCCGATGGGCCGAAATACTAAACACCACAACCATCGCCTATGCCAGCCTCCCATGCCAGTGATATGTGCAACTGATTCTACGAGTATCTCAGCTGACTGCGCACTCAACGGATGGACGCGGAATAATGTGCTATGCTTCAATTCGAGGGATGGCTGATCTAGCTAGCCAGCGACGGCTCACAAGTGAAAATGCCTCCGAGACAAACTTTTCAGTAACATGAGGTGGCGATGGTGTCCAAGAAATGAACCTCTGTCGAATATTCCAGGCTTCCTACGATCCATTCTCTTCGGTGGATGCGGACATTATTTTCTGGCCGTGGCGAGTATTTGTATTCCTGAGCCATAGCCAATCTGTTGTATCAAGGATTCTAGCAAACTGAAGACACGATATGTAGTTCGCATCGTCTCGCAAGTCAGAGGATATCGCTAGGGTGTCAAAGACAAAATCGCCCCACGACACGAATCATCATGGGTGTTGTTACTTCGATTCTACACGACCTTCCGTCATTGATCAATGAATTTTCGTACGCTTGCTCCCATGCAGCTCCATGGATGCTCAACTGATCGTCTGTATGCGTTCATCACTTGAAGATGGACGAATAGGCGACTGGTACTGTTTCAACAGATATATTACCTATCATCCGAAATACTTGTGGTCATTGACGCGCCATCAAGGTGCCTTATCACAGTATTACTTGGATCGATGATCCCGACAGTCGCTTCGCCGGGGTTCTCGCGTTTTGCTCTCCACCGATTCCGTTGATATCCTTTGCGACGAACGCCGAGTCGATCGCCCCCCATCATGGCACGGCCGTCTTACGAACCACTGAATTATTCCATCCCCATAAATAAGTGGCAGTATTGTACACGTTGCTGCAAAGTACGTCACCAGACATAATTTTCACGTTCCTCGTGTCCCGCAATAACGACGCGATGCAACCTTATTTTTTTCTCGCTCACCTCGACCTTGTGACGATTCTGAAGTCCACTAGGCTGACAGACCTGTACTACTGGAATGGAAGGAGCACAATTTCCGCCTCCGATGGCATAATGAACAGCTGGAAACAAAAGTAAAAACAAAATCAGGCAGTTATGACGTTCCAAGTCGACTCTTACCTGTTTTTGACCTACGGTCAGGCATGCCATTGGATCAGCATACTCACCTGGTCCATCGGTGAAAAGCCATCATATTACCTCCTTCCACTAGAAGTCTACTAGGTGACGAGATACATTTCCCATCAAAAACAGGCGAAATGGTTGATAGTCTGATATAGTCAACTTTCACACCAATCCACCTTTTGTTCGAAAGTGCGGCAGCTCCGAAACGGACGTCTTGCCGTCAAACCAAACACATACGTGAGTGTTTCTCAATCTAATCGGCAGGATGAATGAATTCGAACAAGGATGGGCACACCTAACCAGGAGCCTCAGCGTATGTTTGGTTAGGCTGCGTCGTGACTCACATGCTGTAATAAGACGCCACCTTGGGATCGCTTACATGGTGAAGCAGCCATACTAGAATCTTTGATGAAGCGATTTAGAAGGCTTGCCTCGTTCCCTGTGACCGCATGGGCCCATTCAAGTTCCTGCCAGGGTTCGCATCCGAATACTACCAATCGGATCCGTCCGTCGCATTCTGGCCGCCGCTTCTGGAATATCAAACCGTTAACGATATCCCCCGCCATGGTCGGAGGAAGATAAGGATACATTCAATCATGAAAGCTGATTCCGTCACTCAAACAAAAAAACGAGGCACCATCACAACACTCCGTGGAGGTAACGAGCTCACGGACTCTATATGATGGGTCACGGTGACTAGATATCGATGTCCGCCGGGGTGATAATCTTCGCTTTCCAGACAGGCTACAGCTTGAAGCCACTTTCCAGAGGGAGCTTTTCCGCACCGGCCGTCGTGCCTTGACGGCACCAAGGCCCACCATGTCAAACGCATCCAATCGCAAATATGTATTGACACCGGTAAGTACTGCGCACCCTTTCAGACTTGAACCCGGCGGATCCATACTTGGTTCCCGCGAGGCGTTTACGGTATCGAAGGACTAGACCCCCAATCTAGCGTTATTGCAATCATATGATCGCATATCGATGCGTCCATTGATTTGCTTGACGCTCTGCAAGGCACTGAAGGTTATGAAAGCTACGCATTCGAGCCGCCATATGGACTTGACAAGTGCCCCATACGTCGTATGCTTCACATATTCGGACTACATATCACCACCATGGCAGTGCTAGGTCACTCTGACCCCGCTGTGACCTTGCTCGCGACCGCAAAAGCACCCCGAGCGCTGTATTTCCAGCCTATTGGGTGCTCTCAATCGACGGAGCAAAGTAAGGTTGTGATCAAACTGGCCGAGTAATTTGAGAAGGACATGTATGATGTAACCAATGCGAGCTGCATACGTTAGGACCAACGCAAATGGTGTAGTTCCCGAACTATGTATCCTACCTCATCCCGCTTGACGTAGGACCACCCTTCCTGGGGAGGATATAGTACTGCGCAGAACACGGACTCCGTCCAGTGGTCGTAGCGCAATCTCCCGTTACGGCTTCCGCCATATAGTTATCAATGGATACTTACCATCGTACAGCCTAGGCCAGTTATCGCACGTCCGATCACACTAGTATTGTACTAGTACACATCTAGTATAGCTGCGACGAAGCAGGCCCGTTATGATGATGACCCAGCCAACCCCGAAGCTTCCGATTCGGCAGGAAGGGTCACCCTTTTAATTAAGCCCCTAGTAGGGGAATCTGCGCGCTCTAAATCCGACAACAAGAGTGAGTGAGAGAGAAAAAGAGAAGCGTTGACAACGGCAGCGAGGCGGTCATTCGCTGTCAGGACTCACGCTAAAGCTTACTAGGAAAGCGGAGACGTCACGATGGCATGGGTCAACTGGTCTTGTGATTGGTTGCTTCCCCGTTGGACCTGGCGCTCAGGCTCGTTGATTCCCGTGAGTCGCGACTTGTGAAGAACTAAAAAAAAAGGTGAACAGCCAGGGTGGGTCATCGGGCGCGAGGGGTATCCGGAAAGTTCGGGCTCCGTCGAGGTAGCTGAGAGACGGCAAAAAAAAAAAAGAGGGTACACCGTGACCTCTCCATACAAACCCGACGGCAATTCTGTCCCACAACCCGATTGGGTCCAAGTTGCGTCCCTTCCTTTCCTTCAAAGCTTCACCAGCCGAGCGTGATTTGATTTGATGGCCCGTTCACCTTGTTCTTGTAGTAGGGTGCCGTCAACCGAGCTCCAAGGGCTCCAAGGGCTCCAAGGGATATGCAGACACGCCAGTGGATACGCCGTAAACCATGCACAGCAACGTTAACGTTGTCGTACTCGGTGTGGGACCTATGTCTGATTCTTCGATGTGGACGTGATCCAATGTTCTCTCATCATCATCGTTCTCTACTATATTGCCTGACGTCGCATAGCGTGCTACCACAACGTTCAGGGCGGTACGCGAAAGAAAAAAAAAAAAACTCGCCTCAGAGCGCACACACGCCAAGTTAGCGTGAGTGCCAGCGTTCGTGAGCGAATGTTGATTCAACGACCATCGGCGGACGTTGAACGAGACAAATGAGACTGCGACGAGAGATGGGGCTCGGATGCGACGGCACGCGAATACGTGGATCGGGCGCCAATTCACCTCGGATGGACCCGCCGCCACTGGTCGGGAGATCGCGTTTACTCCATGGCACCCCTGCCCTTCGAATTTTCCCTTCTCTTTCCTTCACGTATCATAATCTATCGGTTTCACGTTAACCGCGAGAACGTGTTTCTCTCTCTCTTCCTCTCTCTCACCCATCCCAGCGAAACTCTATCATCGACCGAGCGAATCGTGGGAATCCAATCTAGTACACGAGTCCAACATTGTTATCGCAATCGACCGCAGTCCACTTAGGTCACATACGCAAACTATTACTGAGACGCCACATTGAAGTCGACGGTAACCCGAATCTATGAGCACACGTTCGTCCTTATCCACATGAAGGTACACGACTTCCAGCTGGCAGGTCATGATCACAACTTGGAGCGGCGAGCGCAGATGAATTGAGCGATCGCGTTATATTTGATTCTTCCTTTCCTCCCCCCAAAAAAAGTCTACAGATGATGTCACTAAGTAATATAAGACTGAGGCGTATTATCTACGAGATGCGAGGTGGTATTGCTGACATGCGAAAAAGGAAAAGAGATGAATGCAAGAGCATGTGTAGATGGGATGAATAAATGAGCATATTGGAGACAAGGATGCTTGTTTTGTTTTTGCTTGGATTAGCGGGACAGGGCACCCTCCTACGACCGAGCCGCCCTGTCGCATACCATGAAGGAAAACTGGAAGACGTGTCCACGATATATACACAATAAGAATGAGGACCAGCGATCCAAATTTGCGAGGTGGCAATGAAGATGATTCCACGGCGAACGACACCCGATAAAGAGAGTAAATGTGTACACGTAATTCCACAACAAGGCTGATGCAGGACGGAGATGAAACCCAGGAAGGAGCGAGGTAGAAGGACGATCGATGATGCAAGACAGAACGAGAAACGAGCGTGAGACGTGGATGCTGAGCGAGTAAAGACCGTATGATTGATTGCGGAAGGAATGGGGGGAAGAGGGTGGCGCGCGCAACTATGGCGTGCGATCAGAAGAACAGTTGTTGTAAGGACGACCTGAAACTTACTGGTTACAAAAGAATTATTGTCTTTTCCAGAAACCTCTGACAGTTCCGACGCGGGTACCCTTGGTGGATGCTGGCATCGGCAGCCTGGATGATGGAGGAACAGAGGTCACAGCCTCCGTGGGCTGTTTTTCCAGGGTTGTAATGGCTCGTGGGATTTTTGCAGGTATACGAGCAGGTAACACAGGAAGCTTTGATATATGAGTCCCTGGACCCGTGCTGGCAATTGTAGGGATTTGTCGTGATTGCGTTGCAATCACGTTCGCTAGCTTGGCTGGTGGGGTGAATTTGGTCGGGACCTGAGGAATCCTAGATTGCGCAGCAGTAGGCGAAGGGAGAGATGTATGACTAGCGGAAGGGAGTCTAGACAGCGTTGCCGCCGTTCCCTTGGTCGCTGACATCATGGGCGCCTTGATACTTTTTGGTTTTGCTGTCAACCGAAAGATCGATTTCGACCGGGTACCCGCCGGAGCCGCAGGCGCCGAGCTAGTGGAGAGCATAGGATCGACGCCTGCTGCGGACGCCAAAGACGTCCGCTTACTGGAGGCTGGAAGAAGGGAAATACGGGACGCGCTTGGGGTGGGAGGGGGACAGGCTAAAGAAATACGCGACTCGGATGCCGATGCAGCGGACATGTCTGAAATCGAGAGCTGAGAGGCGCTCTGGAAAGTAGTGACCGTGGATGCTGACTGAGGGATAGGGGGCAGGGGACCACTCATTAGATTCGCCCGAGACGATACTCTCGAAAGCGGGGCCTTTGGGAAATTCGTAATTTCTACCGGTGGTGACATCAGCGTGGGCGATGTGGGTAAGGGAGGAACCTCCTCAAAGGACATGGTAGGACGCTGCGAGCTAAAAGAGGCACGAGAAAGGGAGAACGAGGCTCGAAGGGAAGCAAGAGAGGATTTCTTGCTCAATGACTTTCTTGGTTTGTTCTTCTCTTTGTCCTCGGTATCGCTGTCGTTGGCTGAGTCGTATTCAGCTTCGTCTGCTGCCCGGCTGATCGTAGTAGATGAAACGTCGCTACGCCCAGGCGAAAAGCGGGAAATAAGACTGATGAAGCGGGCGCGTTTCTTGGGTGTCTTCAGACCCTTGTCTTTCTTTTCCTGAATCGATTTCGGGCTCAAGAGCGTGCTAGACTTGCGACCCGTAGTGGATGGTGTCAGAGACGCAGTCGTCGCGACAGACCAACGAGATTGAGTGCGTATTAAACCCGGAGCGCGGAGACGCTGATTCTGATCAGGTTGTACGGTAGATGCCTCAAGGGCCTGAGAGGCAGCAGCCGCAGATAAGATGTTTGTTATGGGTAGTGAAGCGTGACTAGGAGAGTATGGAAATGCGGTCTTTTGGACTGGAGAGGTTGGTTCATGGATGAGTTCCTTGAACATGGGCCGATCGTCGAGCGGGGAGGCCGGGAGGGCAATGTCCTCTGGGCAGCATGGAGCAGCTGAGAAAATGACACTAGTAGGAGAAGTGGCGGAACTGGCATAAGGAGTTGTGAACGAGGTCTCGCGAGACAAAGTACACGAGAAGTTGGAAAAGGTCGGGGACGGTTGGACCGAGTCCTCGTCCAAGAAGGGAGGTAACAGCTGGACATCCTGGTCCTGCGGATGCACGGGACAAGAGTCGCCACGCTTGTGGAGGTACGCATCGAGGATGGGACGCTCGTGGCGAAGAACGAGATCGTGCTGAAATTCGCCATGGACGATGACGGACACGGGAAGAGGAGGAGGGATCTCCTGAGGCTGGCTCTGATCTGACGAGAGGGTGCTCGTGAAGGAGGGTAGACGAGAGATGCAAGTGGAGGACGAGCGGGAGCGCATTGCACGCGACGAGGTAGACTGGGTTACAGAAGAGGCAGGGGATGGAGGGGGAGCTGGAAGGGGCTGAATAGGGTGAGGAAGCGGAAGTGAAGGGGAAGGAAGCGAACGGACCTTGTCATACGCGCGAGGGGATGGGGGAGCTGCGTTGGACTTCCATTGAGCCATTTCCTGTACGATGAAGCGGAGAGCACGGAGACGTTCCTGTTCCTCGAAGTCTGGGTCGTCGGCGGAACGGTCTGGTTGGGGAAAGAAGAGTGCATCGTAAGAGGGGCAAGGGGAGGAAGTGCGGTCGGAGGAGAGGCGGGGAAGAAGAGGAGAGTCAGGGCGGTCTACGGAGCAAGCTCGGTGTGCGCCGAGGGATGAGGAGGGGGAGGGGGAGGGAGGGCGGGATGACGCAAAAGGAAAGTCCGAGTGCTCTGAGAGGGCAAAGTCGTACTGGTGCTCGATCCATGAGTGGACGCGAGCGTTGCGATTGGGTGCAGAGTCTGAGAGGAGTTGTGCGAGGAGAGCAGAATATGCCGCATCGTCCTCAGACATGGACTGGGTCCGCGACTGCGACTGCGACTGCGACTGCATCTGCATCTGCGGGGTTGGGCGAGAAGAAAAAAAAATCTGGAACGCGGGTCCATTTTATTCACGTTCGAAAATCACCATCACATAATTTTCTAAACGGCGTGCAAGCGCAAATCAGCCGACCCGTTCCCTCGGTGCTCCCGTTGCTGATGTAATCAATCCCCTCAATTATCCTTATTTGTTGTCACTTGTTTGTATCCCAAACCCGGAACCGACAATCCATCGCTCCCGCGAATTGAATTTCCACGCCGCCCTCCTCCCCACGTTTCAACCTGAGTTGTACAGTAAATATATACATACCACATTGCCAATTGTCACTCTCCTGGCCAGTTTTGACATATGTCTAATACTACCTTCCTTTCGTCTTGCGTAATGTTGGCACCTTCTGCCACCACTAGCAGTAGTACCCCCTCCTTCCCGTTTGCCGACCCGACCCTTCATTTTGCCCTCCGTGAATTAATCTCTCTTCCCGCTAGCTTACCCTCGTCACTGCCATTCCATTTCTCTCTATCCTCTTGAATATGTCGGTCGTATGTATGCTCCGGCTCGTCATTGAGAGCCACGGTCGCTTTCAGTCGCCATGGATGCTCACTCTTACCTGCATTCGGCGCCACACGCCAACGGCAATATGCCTTGCCCTGCTTTAACTACCGTGAGATACTCTGCGCCTCCTCCCCGGTCACGGTGCCACCAACTTGGAGCCGTCGTTGGACGGCGCCTCTATTGCAGTCGTCACGATTCATGCCAGCACGGACTACCCTGTCCTAATGAATCGGATGGCGTTTTCCAGCAACCAATCGGAACCCCATCTTCATTCCATCCCACCAACCCGTTGGATAACATTCATTTCTTGTGCTCGATCGAGGAACCGTTCCGCTAATTTGTCGTTACCTCCCACACGGTCGCACTTTCCATTTACATTCAGAGCCAAATATCGCCCACGCGTTCTACCCGACACTGAGGCCGAGACCCAATCACCCTTCACCTCTCCAAATGGTTAACGTCACCACTTCCCTGTTGCCTGCCTGAGATTAGCTGTCCGTTTGCTTGTCAAGGAAAGATCTAGGGACTCTGGCAAACTTTGCCGTCGAGCCGCAAAAATGGCAGGCGGCCCCTCAGCCAAACAGGAGCACTCCAAGTGGCATGATGCGGCCATCGTCCACACAGGTCCCGATCACTGGCGGTTTCCAGGAGGCTTTCTATCAAAATTTTATATTGACTTGATACCTCACACTACAGGCAGGACTCAATGTCGCTCGACGACATGTGGGTATGATCGTAATGTCTGCTTCCAGGAACGTTCCATCGTACGTTCCATCGTTCGCAAAGCCGGCAAGCCATGATAGAACGAGCACTGCGACTGCAGAGCTCCTGAATAGTGAACCAAGCTCCTGTAGTAGTGCCCGGTCTGATGACCCTTGAGCACTTGAGCCAGCATGTGGATTCTCCGAGAGGAGTACTGACAAGCATATCACTATCTCAGGACAGACTTGTCATGAAATCGATATCGTCTTCATGCTGTCAACGTCCCATTCCGACTGCTCGAAACAGAAAAGGCCGGCGCACTGCAGAATTTGGACCTGTAGCCAAGAGCGGGCCGTGTGGAATCCTCAGCAAGCGAAACCAAGCCCTGGAACCCTTACTAACTGACCCCTTCTCCAGCGAACGCACACCATTATAGAAGTTGGGCCCTTCGAGGCCCTCGGGAAGCAACAGAAGGCGGGAGAAGCCTGCCTCGCGTGTTGGCCATGCGACGCTTGAACGTGCAACTTGAAGGTTTAAATCGATCAATCCCCACAACGCGCTGCCGGTGTCGGTTTCGACGCCGTCGTTTTTGGCGGTCGTCTGACAATGAAAAGATGTATGTCGCTCCAGGGCTGTCCCCGCAGTCGTAAGCCTCCACATACGTGTCTACGATGCGCAGCACGACTATGGCGAGCAGTGTTCATGGTGACCACGACCGAAGAGCGAAAGGGAAGAAAATTCGAAAGTCCGGAAACAAGTTGACATATTTGGACATGGAATGATCCGATCGGACTATGCATGCGACTCGCCGGCGGGTTCGACTTCGGTTGCGGCTTCGGCTTCGGCTTCATGCCTACGCTCGACTCGGCCCAGAGAAGCCCCAGGGTGCACGTACACGATGCCCAGCGCACACTTGGCGCATCCCTTGAAAGACGATAATTCCTGTTGTCAGCCGCGTCGGTGTACTAGCGTTCCGAGCGGGCCCATTCCCCAACATACTTTCGTAGACTCGGAGAGAACCGTTGATATGATCACACGCACAAGCCCCATCGTCTCATTATTCTACCACTCAGTGTACGCCGAGGTCGTCGGCAGTGTGGTCGAAGACTAGGCACGGGCGCTGTGAGCAGCTACTAGAAGAAGCATTGCCTCTCGCCAAGCGACGTCAAGGAAAATAAAATATCCTTTTGTAATGGAGACCGTCGACGTCGGACGTGTGGCCTCAGGCTGGGGCGATGTCTTCGGGCGTCTACGCACCAGGCAGAGAATGCACAACCTTTGAAACCTACCACCCGTCGTTCATTCTGATTTGAGTATCGAAAGAAAGAATTGCTGGAGGCCGCGATGGTCGGGAGTCGGATTTGTCGCAAAGCGCCCGCGGATCGATGCTACCGACGGCCGTGTCCTTCGCGCCTTCGACGACCGTCGAACACAAGCACCGTCCTCCGCACAAAACGTTCATCGGGCATAGGCGCGCTCGGCCAGCAGTCCAGCATCGATAATGCTCCAGGGCATCCACGCGGTTCGTTATTCTCGCAAGCCCTAGGTTTCCCAGTGACAGAGATCTCAGTGCTCGCCGTCCAATTCACGTCTAATTCAAGTTGCTCCGCTGCCTCCTAGTTCTCGCTGAGCCAATAATAACACCAACGGATCTTCGTTTGCTCGCCATCACTCCAGCCGAGCCGCCGCAGCGCGACCCAATTCAATACATTTCCTCTTTCAGGTCAAATACCGTCACCGGTCCTTGAACGTTTGAACCCCCATGTGGTGCTGATACAAACCATGATCACGGCGGAGAGTGCCGATTGCGCCCATCCAAAAGAGTCGCAATCGCGTCTTAAACTCAGTATGTCAGCGGTATTGTGGAGTCTTTTTTTCAATGATCACCCTCCAGGCTTAGATCTCTCGTTTTCCTGTACGGCAGAGGCAGTGCGCCCAACGAAGACCATCGTCTCTTCTCCCGCTTTGATTTCAATCCTCTCGGGCCCTGCCGCTGTTTCGGCGTTCCGTCGTTATGTACAACAGGGCGACCGGTGACCTCACCTGTCGAAACTCCTCACGGAGCTGATCTTGGGTGTACTTTGAGCGATAATGGTTTATGACGGAACTTCCGATGTGCTCGCCAGTCCGCGGGGGCGTTTGTCCGAGGACGCGCCGTTGCGAGGTATATCGATGCCTCCATGACTTTCCTCGTTTTTTTTGGTGCAGTAAGAGTAAATTTCCCCATCCACATCATACCGTTGGGAAATGTATTCCGGGACCGTGTACGACCAGATTGTTCGACGGGGTTGTTTCCAGTGTTGCTGATGGAATATAGCGCCGATTGAAGCAAGACGCACGGGGATCACCTGCTTTCGATGTACGTCACTGACGACGGCTTGGGAAAGCCCTCTTTTCCGCGTCCGAGACGTATGCTGTAGAGTATGTACATGCTCCGTACCTACATGGACCAGTAGCGGCTCCACAACATGGTAGCATTCCATCTCATGATTGCCACAATTTCCCCCCCTGTCTTCATGTGCCTTCTACACCCCTCATTGACATACTTTCTCTGGACCTTGGGCTTGATCGATGATCAATGAATCCCATCCTTAACGACATGTCATCGCTTCGTCGCGGTCATGACATGCTCGACTTTGTATTCAACAGGCCTACTCTGGATGCTCTCCTCGTGATCGTGATCGCACCCGATGATCCGGTTCGCCGTGACTCCCAGATGACAGAAAAGTGATAGTGCTGGACCGTCCATTCGGTCCTCGGATGAGAGACGGGTTCCGAAAGTGCTTATCGTAAGCGTATCGATCATGATCACCTGATTGCACGGCCGAGGACATCACGTGAATAGACGCGCTCCTTTGTGTACATGGGCTGTCTGACTGTTGACTGTTGACTGCTGACAATGAGTCAATGACATGGTGGCGTTTTGTATCTGATATCCCCGTGGGGTGCATCGTGGCCACGGTGCGCCACGCGCGTCGGTACTATGTCACGTGGGCGCGTGAGCAGAGAGCTGACGCGAGCGCTCGTGCGAACAGGGTCTATCATTGTTGGTGATGCAGCGCCTGTCGTTAAGCCTAAGCCCAAGCCCGTGACGCCGGTCAACAACTAGGAGGATGTGCCAAGACTCGGCCTCCGTGTGTTTGCACCCATGGAGTGGTAAGCTGGAAAACGAATTGTCGAATGTGTCTCCCGAGGTATACTCGGTTTCCGAGGGCAATATCATGGGTGTCCGGGACTTTTGGATCAATCACCCCCGAATTCTGTCCGTTCTTTGGTGCATGCTTCGACGTGGCGTTCCATACACCACGTCAGTGGCAGGGACCCTCGATGCACGATTGACGGAGATGCCAACACGGTGGACAAAGTGGGGCGCTTGTTTGTTGGAATGATAAACTAAGCCCAATGTCGATTTCCCTGTCCTTGGGAGGGAATCTGCCAACGTCGAGGACCTCGGCAGCGACCGAGTTAATCGTCTTTGGGCATGAACCAACAAAAGGCTTTATTGTACAGTGCAAGTATCTGATTTGGGAGGTGGCGCAAGGTGGCGCGACCGATGCCGCAATCTGATACAGTACAATGATGTGGAGTCTTCCATTAAAGTTTCGTGACGGAAGGAAAGGTTAAGTTGGCTGTTGTTCATCAAGGGTAGCCTCAGGACTTGATGGATAGTGTCACGTACTCACTGTTTAGAAGGGTTGGGTTCGAGGCAGCCGATCGATCATTGAATTGCATTGGTCAGCGTCCGAATTTCATCTAGACGTTCTGACAAGTGACACGACACCCACTCGCTGAAACTCTGTCTTTTGATTGACTTGCATACAGAGGACGTCTGATCAAGGGTCATCACCCTGACAGAGAACTTGTTCGAAGACGCATCCTGCCAGGCCCATAAGGAAATGGAAGCGACAACAAAATTGCACCTGCGTACTCACCTGAAATTTGGAAAACGTCCTGATGCTGATACCTAAAGTTTCGGTCCGATGGTGTACGACACTTGCACAGTTCGGACATTTCAAGGGATCGATGACAAGGTGGCATATGGCGACTTGCGTGACGATTCAATGCTTCATTCTCTGTCTGTCTTGGACACGAAACAGACAGAAATATTAAGCAGACATGATGATAGACAAGTACTGGCTCGAGTGTGTCAACGTGTACTACCAAGATGGCGGATACAGGAGCTGTAGGGAGGGTCACGAGCGAAAAGCAGAAGATAAGTAAGCGGTCTTGTTCCCAATCATGTTCAGATGCCAGCCATCGCTTATATGGTACCCTGCTGATAAGGCCAAGGGCTGGCGAGGGAGATCTTTGATCAGGGCTCTAGTACCGATAGCAGCTGGATGCTTCATTCTAAAATCAGAAAATATTTCAGGGATTCGAGCTCGGTGTCAGTGACCTGGATATCAGATCCCCATGGTTTCACAACCTTTTTGGCAGATGTGCCCCCGGAGTGCGAAAATTTCGACAATCTAGGGTGTTCGTTTAGAATAAGTTGGATGTTGACGGCATGCTTTGTCGCTGCAAGGTTTAAGTATGTAGTGGGCGTCGATATTTATGTCTGTAGAATCAAATGGTATGCATCATGCGTCAACATCCATTTCGATGAGCAATCTTAATTATGCCTATTGTGAAAGAAACAGGGCCATCATAGGCTGGCACCAGAACCCGGTCTCACCAGTGGATCTGTTTAGCCTGTGACTCACCCTATCTATGAGTCTATCCAAGGCCCGGTGTGTGCGAGATAGAGTGGAGGGCAAGAATAGAGCCAAGCGGACAGTCGATGATCGGGTTCGGACGCAGAGCAAAATTTGATAGCGTTCATGATACTAGGTAGGGAGAGGAGCAATTCCGAGCGAGATGTAAGGGCAAGGACCGTGGACTGGTGGAGGCATCAACATCGTGTTCCCGGAACGAAAGCTCAGAGCGTTTTTTACACCGACATATCTGCGGCGGTAGCAGCTAGTGCTAAACTTAGTCGTTGTGTCTAGAGATAACTAGTCAGACCCCAAGTTGGATGACTGGGACCTCGCTCAGCATACCTTTCGGAACATGTTTCCACTCACTGGCAGATTTTGTCCAAACAAGTGCTCTATTGCGCTGTCTACTTGACCGATTGTCTCAGCCTTCGCGCTGGTTTTATCGTAGATCTGCAACGTCGACTCGAACGACGCGTCGCTCGGCCAATGTCGTTGCCGGCTAGTTCCGGCACAATCCGAAACTGCTTGGCTGGTCACTGATCCCGCTTCTGAAGCTCCTTCTCACCCGCCCGCTTACATGCACGCGACCACTCTCGCGGAGGGTGGTACACCTCCTCTGTCCGATACTCAAGTGGTAGTTCACCTAAATGGTTGCGGGAGGACGGCGGTCGGGGCAAGCGGTGCCCTCTGACGAGAGCTTTCGCCGATTCGAAACCGCACGGATCCTACTCCCTTGCTAATCCATGTGTGTACCGTCCCGAGAATCCTACTAGATCCTCGGAGAGGGATGACCGACGGACGCATCAAACCAGTTCTACAGTCCGGGTTACGCTCCCTTGTACACTTTGCCCGGACTGTATGCTTTTGAAGTTTCAGAATCTGTTCCGACTTCGATTGGAATTTGGAAATGTGACAAAACTTCCTAATAGATGTAGTGGGGTGGCTCAGTCCTTGGTGAGTGATAGTACTCCGATTAGACGTAGAATCCTACCAATTGCTTTATGGTCGTTTGCAGCTATCGAGTGCGATATTCCATCTCGAGCGTCGTCATTTTTCCAAGTGGCATCGAAAAAGCCGCTATGGGCTCGCCAGGCAACATCCAATGAAACAGTTCGGAAAACATATATCCTTCTGATACGGTCCCAGGCTTATGTATCTGCCAAAAAGAAGGGTTTTGGATTTCGGCTTCACCTAATGTTTGATTGTTTTGGAAGAAACTTGACGCGATTTTATTCGGGCGTAACTCAGAAGGGGAGTTTGTGAGGGTGTCGTTAAGTAATGGTAACTCGATGCAATGATTCTGCAGATTGCGAACATCTTACTTATCTTTCCAGTTACGTTTCAAGGCTTTAGGCTCGACGTAAAATATATCTGGTTCAACATTTAAATGACCGAGTAGCTCTACTGCTCCGCTTCCCCGTACTATCTGCCATGGATTCCGTTCCCTCCGTGCTCATCTTCACATACCCGGAATACGGCCAAGCCAACGTGAACCTCGCAGCTTCATACGAGCCCGCGCTAGCCGGAATGAATGTTCACATCACCTCTTTTGTCCCTCTCAAGGTCCGCGCCCTGCAACTTCAGGAGCTCGTTGTTCGCGTTCTGGTAGCAAATTCATTGGTTCTGTTACCTTCCATGAATGCAAGGGAGTCATTCCGTACTGTGAAGTTCTCATGAAACATGGTGTCAACACTGCTACCCTCCCGCGCCCTCCTGGTGTGTTAGGTGTATTGAAGACCTACTCGCATATAGCTCTCTTTGCCTGTCCTTGGTCCTGCGAGGAATACCTTGCGGGCATCAAGGTCATGAAGGAGATTATCACCAAACATAGTGGTAATAGATTCAATATTCTATCTCGCGCAAGATGCCTGCACACTGTTGGGCCAGAAGCTTATACTTATATATCCCAATTCCATCAAGGAACATGCCTCCAATGCGCAATCCTACGCAGCTGGGCTTTGGAAGTATCCGGTGTCTGTTATAGATTCTGTTTCTCGACTTTTTTCGGCTTGGCTAATATTTATACCATCAGTGCATCCTCAGGATATCCATTTCCTCTCAAGTGGTGGCAGGTTCCCCTCAACATCTATCTCGTTATTCGACTTGCGATGTATATGATGACTTCGCTGCACATGAAAAAAATTCAAGCCTTACGCAGTTCTTTCGGGTTGAAATATATGTTTATTGGAAAACCTTACTCAGGAGTTCCGCATATTTGTCCCTCACTCATCTTAATCGACTTTTTCTTCGCCGTCATCCCGCAGGAATAAATCCTGTGTGGACCTATCGTCATGCCCTTTGATTCTCTGGAGGCGATCCAGCTTTGATGAAATGGCTGGACAATGGACCAACCGTGACGATCAACCTAGGATCACTTGTAGGTTCCGATGAGAAGTCGACGAGAGAGATGGCTGGCGCAATTCGTACTGCGATGGATTACCATGACAAAAGACGATCCAAAATTCAGGTGTTCTGGAAGACAAAGGGGAACATTCACGCGGTGATCTATGAAATCATTGGGAAGGAAGCTAAAGAAGGAAGAGTGAAGGTTTTGGCTTGGTTGGATGCAGAACCAGTCTCGATATTGCAACATCCAAACCTGATTTGCACGGTACACCACGGAGGGGCGAATTCCTTCTATGAGAGTGTTTGGTAGGATTTGCGATCTTTGAGGTATACTTGTACTTAGTCCCAGTTAACAGGTCTGGCATACCACACATCGTCCTCCCCGTCTGGACTGGCACGTACGACTAAGCCTCCCGTGTCGAGTTCTTGAACGTTGGCATGTTCGGGAGTAAAAGCGTTGCGCCGGGTGTTCGAGCAGAGGAATTTGAGCAAGCGCTTGTGAGAGCAAGTGGAGACGGTGAGGAAGCGGTGAAGTTCAGAACATCGGCAAAGCGTTTGAAGGAGCTTTGCAAATCGAAGGGAAACGGACGGGAGATTTCGGCAGTGATTATCATGAAGGCGGCCGGCATAAGGAAGTGAGCTAGGGGTCTCAGATCGAAGCTTTTAGCACATCCTACGGACAAAAATCCAGGTCCTGCTAATAATGCCCACAATACTATAGGGAAACATATATGTCTGTGGACAAGAGCGAGCGTGATACATTTAGAGATCCAACCTAGAGTCAGGATGAATTCTGAGATTGTAACTTGAATAAAATTTGATCGGTTGTGTGGATGATATTCGGTACCGCGGTACCTGGTGATGGCCTGTATACCACTGGTGTTTCACGATATGATCTACAATCTTTTCCATTCGGCAGCGTCCGAGTCAGCAAGTTCGAGCGCAAGCAATTGACTACATGAAATCTCAGTGGTACTCGACAACTTGCTTCGGGTTTGGCCGAAATCCATGACCGCATCTTCAATGCACACGAACCTGCGACTCACAGGATTGGCCGCTCAATTGAGTAATAGCAAATCTGGGGAGCCTGTTGAGTGGCATGATGCGTCCGACATATGATGTCGGCATTCACCGAATTATACCCATTTTGTCTTTGAACTTGAACTCCACAGTCCAACTTGAAGCCTTCCACTTGTCCAGCGCACGCGGACACCAACTTGAACATCACTTCTAAGAATCAAAGATATGTCTTATTCCTAGGGCAACGACAGTGACAACAAAGTATTAGCGCGTACATGAAAGTTCAGAGAACGCCACGACGATGCCCAACGTATAGTACAACATTCATCCATACGGTGTAATAGCTGACATGTCCTGGGTACTGAAATATGCATATAGAATGAAGTTTGATTTGGGTATCATAGTGCATGATCGTTTGGCTATAGTCGATCGACGAGGTGAGTCCAGCCATCTAGAGTTCGCAGTATACGTTGGACACTCACTCCTTTCATCTCAGAGTGCGTCTTGTGAGTGCATGCGCAAGACGTCGTTAAGTATCCTCGCCACAGATCCGGCGCCCTCAGAGACTCGTTCTCTTTCGCTCTCTTTGACCTTCGGAAGGAGCTGAGAGTTGAAGCGATCGGGATGCCATCTCCGGATGTTGTCTTTGATACGCTCCTTCGTGGCTCTATCCTGAGGGTGGATCGGGGACAGTATATATGCGGTGATGGCAGGCGAGGTTAGGTCGTCAGGACCTTTCGGTCGCTTAAACGTGGGCCATGGGAAGTCCTCCCATATCAGCGACCCCATGGTCTGGATCTTGTCCCACTGGTTACGGTGGGATTCGAACAACTTCGTAACTTCCTCTTTGGACATCGTTTTACCCGACTTCGCTTGCCTCTCGTGGTCTTGCATGGCCAACCTCGCTTGTTCGCGCCTAAACTGCTCTTCGCGTTGTTGAGCTTGCTCAGCCTGTCGCCGGTGGAACTCAGCCTCTGTGAGCGGTGGATTTGGAGTACTACTGGTTGAAGTTTTCGGCGTTGGGGTAGCCGGTCCTGTTGGTCTAGGAGTGCTCGATGGTTGGGGGCCGGCACTGGTCGTAGAACTGGTCGTCGAGCTGGGGCGCGTGGAAGCCGATGACCAACCACTCATGGGATTGCCGCGGCTAGAGGCGCTCGTACTGGCTCGGTCAAAGGGTGGGCTCGTTGCGGCCGGCGTGCTACGATCATTGCGGTTCGGGATTGGCCAGGGGCTCGAAGAACTAGGCGTCTGAGGAGAAGGCGCGGGTCGAAACGTCTCCGGAGGCCAAGTCTCCCAGACCTCTTGCTTCTTCCTTTCCTCGGCTCTCTGACGGCGAATCTCTTCCTCCCGTTTCCGAAACTCCTCTTGTGTTTTGCCGTCCTCCTTACGGCGCATATCTGCTTCCCTGCGATTGAGGTCTTCCTCCCTGCGTCTTAGTTCCTCCTCCCGTTTGTGTAGCTCCTCCTCCTTCCTCCGCGCTTGTTCCGCTTTAAGACTGGCTTCCTCTGTTCTGCGTCGTGCCTCCTGTTCCTTCCGTTCTGCTTCCTCCTGCTTCCTCCTAGCCTCAAACTCTTTGCGCCTCGCCTCCTCTTCCATCAACCTGACCTCTTCCTCCTTTCGTCTAGCTTCTTCTTCCTTCCGTCTGGCCTCCATCTCTCTCGAATTCGCCTCCCTTTCCTTCTTCTTAACCTCCTCCTCTTTCCGTCTAGCCTCCTCTTCCTTGAGCCGAGCCTCCCTCTCTTTCTTCTTGGCCTCCTGTTCTTTTTTCCTAGCCTCCTGTTCTTTTTTCCTAGCCTCTTGCTCCTTTTTCTTAACCTCCTCCTCTCTCATTGTAGCCTCCTTCTCCTTCCGGTCGGCTTCTTCTTCCTTTCTCCGCAGTTCGGCCTCCTTGCGCTCAGTTTCATCGTCCTCCCTCTGCCTGGCTTCTTCTTCTAACATCCGAACCTCCTCCTCACGCTTTTGTTCTTCCATCCTCTTTTTCCTGTCCTCGTCCTCGCGTTTAAGTTCTTCCGCTTTCCTCGCCAACTCCTCCTCACGCTTATTCGCAGCCTCCTCCCGCTTGCGTAGCCCTTCCTCTATTTCTTGTATCCGTCGTTCGTTGTAATCTCGAGTTCGCCAACTCTTGTTGTCGAATCCGTCGTCCGATCCGTCCTCAAAATTCTCGTGATGCGTATGCACAGGGCGAGACCCATAGTAACTCCCCTCCTGTTGGAAGTAGTGTTGTCGCATATCCTGCGAGGAAAACCGCCCTCGTAGTTGATTGGACTGCCAACTGCGCCCTGCCTCCTCTGGGGTCTGGGGAGAACGCGACGAACCATCCCAACGAGTCTCATACGGAGAGCGAGACACCGAATTCCAGTGCCTCGAGTTAGGGCCAGATTGCGTAAACGCATCATCAAGCGTGAACGACTTCTTGTTGAGGATGGGTCGGCTCGCGGAAGGTGGTGGGGCATGAACGCGGGAGATTTCCCCACCCCGAGTATACGTCCCAGAAGTCGGAGAGGTAGCTGAAAACTGGGCAAACCCAAAGCGGTCTTCAAGCCTCTGGGAGCCGTTATGCATCGAACGGTCATCGCCGTGCACGTACCCAGCTCTCTCACGCTCTCTTTCCCTATCCCGGGCCCGATCAATGCCGTTCCACTCTTGATCCGCGGAGTGAATGCTCGATCGCTCCCGGTCGATGCTGTTGGACAATGCATCGAGGGGGTCTGTGAATGCGGCACTAAGGATGGACGGAGCTTTGAAAGACGACGTAGCGCTCGCGGTGCTGCTCCGTCTCGCGATCGTGAAGGTACGAGACATTTGTGCGTCCTCCTCGGGCGTTATTGACGGCTTCCAGAACTCCTGCACGATGGGTCTCGCACTCATGCTCGGTTTACGTCGAATGCTTTCTCTGCGCGTTGAATCGGACGGATCGGTGGGTGTACGAGCGCTGCGTGGCATGGAATCGGGCTCATCGAACATGGGTAAGGGCTTGGAGCGTTCGAGAAAGGACCTTTCCATGTCGAGCACAGACGGTGGCTTCCAGGAACCCATGGATGTGACGGATCCGGCACGGACCTTGCCGGTCCGAAACAGGGGGGGTTCGTCCGGAGACGCAGCGAAGTCGTCACGGTCATGGCTCACCGGGCGAGAAAAGTAAGGATCACTCTCCCGTTCGAGATCTGCCGTCTGGGTGGGAGTTCGGGAAACGCGCTCAGTCTTGCGGAAGGGTTGGGGTGGAGCCGACGCAGAGCTCTCTGGAGGAGGATCAGGTTTAGGCTGAAATCGTTGAACGAGAGGTGGGGGGGGAGGCGGGGACGGTGATGGTGGTGGAGGTGGAG
>JBBPRP010000180.1:0-21012 GCA_038093135.1 Leccinum longicurvipes
ACGCAGCTTGGGCGAGTTGGCGAGCGCGGTGAGGTACATAACCAGAAAGGTGTCTAAGAGGTCCTCGACGACCAGCTCGAATAGGACCGGTTTCACGAACTGCTGGTCGGACGTGTAGTCCTTCATCGTGACGACGATCTGCTCCATGATCCCATCGTACCACGCCGCCTGGAAGAGGTGTTTCGTCGCCGGCTTGAGGTCGTTGAACACGATCGCTACGAACGTCTGCATGCATTTCTTGGCGACGTCCAGGTTACCGTCGATCGCGTCGTTGAGCTTCTCGTTGATCGGCACCCGGTACTTTTCGGACACGAGCGGTTCGAGCTTGGCGAGCAGCGCTTCGGTGTTGTCCGCCGACTTGATCTGGTCGTTGGCCAGCGCGAGACAATACTCGGCCAGCCCGGGCACGATCTCGTCCGGCTTTTCCGTCTGTTTCTTGAATTCGGCCTCGATCACTTTGGTCCATTGGTCCTGGAGGCCACGCATGACCCGACTGATCTCTTCGACGACCCGGGCGAGAATGGCGCCCTGCCCGCTCTCCATCGCCGCATCGATCTGCTGGTTGACCATCTGGAAGAGGATGACGGCACCTTGGGTCCCGTAGAGCCCGTCGCTGTCCACCTCTGGTTGCGTTGCCCGCGTGGTGAACTCTTGGATCTCGGTCTTCATCAAGTTGGCGGACCACTCGTCGAGCTTCTTCACGATCAGCTTGAGGTAGTCCTCGATCAGGCTCTGCTCCTCGCCGTTGAGGAGGGGCGGGTCGATCAGCTCTGGAGGGACGTTGAGCTCCTTCATGCTCTTCTTGTACTCTTTGAGCCACGCGTGCAGGTGGAGGAGGACGCTCGCCTCGGGTTCCGACTCGAGGAGGCGTTGGAGGATGGCGTTCAGATTTCGGTGGTACTCTTTGATGTAAAAGGGGTAAATTTCGTAGCTGGGGGGAAAACAGGGGACGACGTCGCTCTCGATGCGGATGAGGTCCTGGTATATCCATCCGAGGTTGTCCAAGAACGCGCCCGGATCCCGTTGGTAGCGCTCGTAACTGTTGGCAAACGCGGCCTGGATGGTTTCCGAGATTGTTTTGGTGATCTTGGAGCGGTAGTGTTTGATCACGCGGGCGTTGGCCTGCATGGATTTGAATTTGGAGGCGGCGTCCATCTTGGCGGCCTTTTTGACGAGACGAATGGCAATTGCCTGGCGAGCGGCTTGTAGAAGTCGTCGTAGAAAAGCGCATATACGCACCTTTTCGTCCTCTCTTCCCTCAAACTCTGCGATCTTGATGAGCTTGACGACGACGTCTGGAAACCCTGCGCGAACGAGCGGGAGAATGTTCCGCGCTAGGTCCATGATGTACGTCTCAAAGTCGACGATGAGCTGAGTGAGTCTTTCGAATATGCGAATGAGTTTTTGGCGAGACGTAGCGGATGCTTGCTTTGCTTGGTGCATGGTCTGATTTCGAAAGGCCTCGAGACGGTTTGTTTGGAGGTGGATGTGGAGCAGGTTGGGGGCAGGACCGACCAGCACTTGGCAATCCATGGCGAGCATCTCCTCGAGGACGTCGAGCTTCGAGTTCATTTCTAGCAAGTTATTGACCATTTCCTCAGTTTGCTCAAAGTTTCGGTGCACCATCGACACCTGAGCGACATCAGAGCCTCGTAAGAACGGCGAGTTCGAGGTCGACGTACGCGACTGATCTGGTCAAACGTCGACACGGAGTTCTGAGGGTCCGCGCACAGCCTGTCGATGGTCTGCATCTCCTCCTTGATCATCTGGACCTGATTCCGGGTGCTGAGGAGCTTCTTGAGCCCTTCGCGCGTGGCGTCGAGCTGTTCCTTGACGCCGCTCTTGAGTCTCGCATCGATGGAGGCCTTTTCTTTCTCGAGCTTCTTGCGGAACGCGACGACTTTGGCGAGGTCGTCGGGCAACTGGAGGTACTCGCCGACCGCTTGGGCGGCGGGTACCTGGGGTGCGACCGTCGTCATCAGAG
The DNA here is from genome assembly GCA_038093135.1 of Leccinum longicurvipes. Taxonomy (NCBI): domain Eukaryota; kingdom Fungi; phylum Basidiomycota; class Agaricomycetes; order Boletales; family Boletaceae; genus Leccinum; species Leccinum longicurvipes. The sequence goes on from JBBPRP010000180.1 coordinate 1,985, forward strand.
TTTGTGTTGTACTCAATTTGGTTCTCTTCGTTACTACCTCCCATGGCGTCGATATCAGTCCGGCGTGTCGTTTCATGTCGACGAAAACCGCTATACCGAACGTTCGCGACCGACTCAATCCATGACAAGGACGTGGTGATCGTAGGAGGTGGACCGGTCGGACTGGCTCTGGCGTGCGCGTTGGGTGCGTTCGCGCTGGTGCTGTAGGATTCAATTTTTATTGGAGTGATAGGGTCGAGTCCGCTCGTACGCGAGTCCGTCAAGGTCGCGCTCATCGACGCTGGGGACCTGTCCAAAATTCGCGACTGGTCTCTCCCGGCTGGCGCATTCTCGAACCGCGTTAGCTCGATCACGAACACTTCTAGGGCCTTTCTCGAGGGTGAGACTTCGCCGCGTGTACCCAAAGTTTTAACCTCGAACTTCGCGCAGGCATCGGTGCATGGGCCCATGTAGACGATTCCCGCACCAGCCCCGTTCGAGAGATGCAGGCAAGTCGTATTTTGGTCGCTTCCACAGCCAGTTGATACATGTGCGATGCAGGTTTGGGATGGCATTTCGGATGCACGCATCGCATTTGATGCTACTGAGCTTCCTTCTGCCAGTGCTCCCGAATCCAGCGAGATGGCCAGACTGACCGAGAATCTGAACTTGCAACGTGCATTCCTCCACCGCCTGGAAAAACTGCAAGGCGTTCATTTACTGCAAAAGGTCAGGGTCGAGTCGATCGAACCCGAGGCCGAGGGTAACGGATGGCCCATGGTCCACTTGTCCGATGGCACGATGATTCGTGCAAGACTGCTCGTGAGTTTCACTTGATATATACAATCGTCCGCGACGTAGACTATCTTCAAGGTGGGCGCAGACGGATTCAACTCTCCTGTCCGCTCCTACGCTGGTATTTCTTCTTATGGATGGTCGTACGACACACAAGCTGTCGTCGCAACGCTCAACCATGCACCCCGGGGCGCGTTTGAGAAGCCTAACCATACAGCATATCAAAGGTTCCTCCCGACTGGTCCGATTGCCTTCCTACCGCTTTCTCCTACAGTCTCGTCGTTGGTCTGGTCGACCAAACCGCGTCACGCAGCAGCATTGTGCAAGTCCGACCCGTCGGTGTTGGCTAGCATGATTAACGCTGCATTCCGCCTGCCAGAAGCGTCCATCCGATATCTTCATGATCGTATTCTGGAGGCGGATGCTGCAGGCAATACTCTCTCGCCCGATGCGATCGATAACGAAATTGCGTTCAGAGAACGGTCCCACAACATTTCAAAGTACTCTGCGTATGCCTCTGTGACGTCCGCGCTCTCGGGTGGGATTCCCCCGAACGATTCGGATGCGATACCGCCTCTCATCAGTTCGATTCAAACTGGTACGATTGCTAGTTTCCCCCTTCGGTACAATCACGCAGATATGTACCTGGGAGAGGGCAAGGGCAGCCGAACCGTCCTTGTCGGGGATGCGGCGCACACGATTCACCCACTCGCAGGACAAGGGCTGAACTTGGGCTTGGGCGATGTCGAGTGTCTCGCTCGCTCTGTCGTCCAGACGTTGAGGCATGGCGGAGATATCGGTAAGTAATCTACATTTCTGGGTACTTTTACAGGAATTTTGAAAATGGTACCAGGTTCTTATACTGCACTGCGGACTTACGCCAGCGAGCGTTACTTTGAAAACCACAAGGTCATGTCCGCCGTGGACAAACTTCACAAGCTCTACTCGTCGACGCTCGGCCCCGTCGTATGGGCACGCTCCGTGGGTCTCGAAGTGCTAAATGAGCTGGATTCCGTCAAGGCTGCGCTTATGGTGGATGCGGGAGGAGGTAGTAGACACGCGATGTAAACAAGAGTAAATAACACGCTCCTTGTCCGCAGCGATCGAGGATACTAGTATGATGATGCAGCCGACACCCGCGCCCTCGTCGCCGCCAGGCTCGCCCAAGCCGATGAGTGAAGAAACTGTGTACCCAGCGCCACCGCAGAACAGAGGCAGTGCCCCTTTTTCGGCCCTTGTTGTCCTCTTCAATAAATTGTCCACCGAACGCAAGCCAGAACGTCGACGGCGTTTTCTTGGTGCATGGTTCAACGTATGTTTCTGATGATCGTGACCTCTCAGTGTCAAGTTTGATCCGTGTGATGTGCAGCATTGGAGGGAACAAGTCGGCCATGACCTGTACCCCGTCCTCCGTCTTATTCTCCCTCAGGCACGTTCCCAGTATCTGTATAGATAAACCGAAACATAAGAATCCACACAGAAAGATCGCGAGCGCGCGGTGTATGGTCTGAAGGAGAAGAACCTCGCCAAAACCTATATCAAGCTCATTCCCCTCGGATCGAAAGACCCAGATGCGATCAGACTCGTCAACTGGAAAAGGCCTTTTGGGAAATACGTCAGTCACGGTGGTTCCATGGTTTGGTATCAGTCTTATCTCAGGTTTCGTTCTAGGCAGGATCCGGCGACTTTTCGAACGTGCTTTACGAGGTCGTGAACAAGCGCTCCTCGGTGGTCGACGGATCGTTGTCCGTCGAAGACTTGAACGGCATTCTCGACGAGCTGTCTCAGAGCATGGGGAAACAGTACGTCGCGCCTTCTGCGTCAACGGTCGTGGCGTTGACGTTCGCATGCAGGGACGTCCAGTCCAAAATTCTTCAACGCGTTTATAATCGTAGCACCCCTGAAGAGCAAAAGTGGATCGTGCGCATCGTACTCAAAGGTGACGAATTCGGTTTTCCTCGATGACGTCTGTAAATGACGACGTGGCTCCAGATATGGTCATATCCGTAAAGGAGACGACGGTGTTATCCGTTTTTCATCCTGACGCTGAAGATTTGTTCAATGCGTGTTCGGATCTGAAGAAGGTGGTATGGGAGCTGTCAGATCCGACGCGCAGACTCAAAGCTGAGGTATAGTTGACATCACACGTTCCTGCGAGCCGAGGCTCATGGCAACGATAGGACAAAGCCATTCAGTTGTTCCGTGCGTTCGCGCCCATGCTATGCAAGCGACCGAGACACAAGATCGAAGAGTCCGTCAAGGATATGGAGGATCGTGTATTCATCATCGAAGAAAAACTGGACGGGGAACGGATGCAACTGCACAAGCGCGGTAACGAGTATTTCTACTGCTCGAGGTGAGAATGAATGAGTTAGTTCCGCCTGATTCGTTGTTTATGCTTTCTTTAGAAAAGGAAAGGACTACACGTACTTGTACGGAAAGCACGTTGGGGAGGGTAGTCTAACACCCCACATCGATGCGGCATTTGATGAACGAGTTAACGAGTACGTGCGCGCAACCATTCGATGTACCGCGTGCTTATCGCAGTCACAGAATCATTCTTGACGGAGAAATGTTGGTATGGGATCCCGTATCGGAGCGAAATTTACCATTCGGGACCTTAAAAACTGCTGCACGCGGTGCGAGTCCTCTTCATCTTCGTTTAGAACGTACCTAATACCATTTCCAGATAAATCCAAGATCGAGCACCATCCCAGACCATGTTGTAGGTGGTTTGATTTCGAAATTTAGGTATCGACATATCTTCCACCTTCTAGTCAAAGTATTCGATCTGCTATACCTCAACGGCATGTCTCTCGACAAAAAGTCTCTCAGATTCCGAAAACAAAATCTGCAGTCCTGCATCCAGCAAATTCCTGGGCGAATCGAGTTCGTGGTCCAGTTTGACGGCAAGACTGCCAAAGACGTTAGAAAGAGGATGGACGAGGTCATGGCGGGCAGGGGAGAAGGGCTTATTCTGAAGCACGTGGACTCACAGTATACTCTCAACGGACGTAACAAGGACTGGATCAAGGTGAAACCAGAGTACATGGTGCGACTGCTGCTCTCTTTTGCAACAGTCACTTATTCTTCCTTGTGCAGGACGACTTGGGAGAAACTGTCGACGTGCTTGTTGTTGGTAAGGCGTTCACATTGACGGAGTTGAAACGTGCTAAAGGAACGTATAGCGGGAAACTACGGGACCAGGAAACGATCGGGGGGTGTATCTACTCTTGTATGTGCAGTGCTCGACGATCGAGATACAGACGACGACGAACCAAGGTTTGAAGTTTCCAGTTAGTGAGAATCGTCGAGTAACGCCAAACTATGTTCCAGGTATAGCTCATTCGTTCGCATCGGCACCGGCCTGACCTTTGCGGACTATGCATGGATACGCCAAAAGCCCTGGAAAGAGTGGGATCCCAAGAACCCTCCAGAGTTCTTGCACACCGCAAAGCGTGGTCACGAAGACAAGGGCGACGTTTACATCGAGCCTGCAGAGTACGTCGCTGATTGTCTGTCTCTGTTTTATTGTCCCGACACCGTTCTTGCAGTTCGTTTATATTAAGAGTGAAGGCGGCTGAGATTACTAGTACCGGCAAGTCCAACATCGACCCGACCTTTTCTGGTGTTGACCCTTCTCTCTTCTGCAGACCTGTACCACATCGGTCTGACGATGCGGTTCCCTCGGGCGCTGTCGATTCGAGATGACCTTGGGATTGAGGATTGCATGACTGCTTCAGGTTTGATTGTCTCCTGTTCCGTGTGCAATATATCCTAGACTCACCTATTCCAGCTGTTCTGGAAACTATGCGCACGGAACGCAAGAGGAAGATGGGGAAAGATGCGAAGTAGTCGTTTTCCCGTGGCATTCCTCCCTTTGTCTCATGCGCGTGACAGCTTTGACGATCGCAAGATGAAGAGAAAGAAGACGGCGAAAAAGGTTAGCCTTTATATCTTCTCGATGTTCGTTTGCAAGCTCGTAACTCTATTTTATAGCCGATAGTTTTGCCGCGATATAAGGGTCCGAGCGTTGGCTCTGTTGAAGTTGAGTCGGACTTGTTTGAGGGCATGAAGTTCAGTGAGTACAATGTCACGCTGTTCATCTGTGATGCAAGGTTGACATGTTCGATAGTGGTATCTGCGGACCCAAAGTCGAAGACTGGTGAAGACGATCGCAAAGAGTTGACGAAATTGTATGAATTACATACGTGTTCGTACTGGCAATCCGCTCATTCTTAACAGGATCTATGCGAACGGTGGAAGTTGTGTTCAGGTTGTGACGTCTCAACAACCTGCCATGGTCGTTTATGGTGGCACTACCATGCGTACGTTATCCCGTGATTCCGTGGAGGATGCGAGGCTAAGCAATATACGCTAGCCTATGACATCAAGATGTTGGTCAAGAAAGGTACCGTCGATATCGTCAAACCCCAATGGATTTTGGATTGTGTCGCCAGGGACGAACTGGTCACGTTGAAGAAGAGGTACGTTATAGAGATGCTACTTTCATCGTTTCCCTAGGATTTATAAGCTTTGCAGATACTTCTTCCATGCGTCGGACGATCGACAGATTTCTGCTGAATACAACGAACCTGACAGCGACGAAGATGATAATGAAGCAGTGGATAAATGGCAGTCACAGCCATCGCGAGAGCAAGCTGCGGGTGCAGAGATTACAGTAGACATCGAAGACAAGGCAGAAAATGTGGATCCGCTCCTCTCGGACTGGTTGAGGGTGGATATGGGTGTCAGGTCTGAAGCAGCTGCTGACGACGACAGCGCGACGGAACCGGAAAGTGATGCCGATTCCATCAATGATGACGTCAGTGAGGATAGCGACGAATGGCTGAACGTGGAGCGGAGCGGCAGCGAGACGCTTGATTCGTTCCATGTTTTGGTAAGTTCTTCATCCTCACTTTCTCAAAAAGTTGTAAACATCTTTCTTCTTCCGTAGTCTCTATCCGAAGAAGAACGAGCAGAAGTGAGTGTTTTCGCCTTCTGTGTTATATTGTCTTCGTTGATGATGATCAGCAGCCTGGAGATGTCGTTATGGGCGACCCTTCTGAGCGCGAGTATGACACTAGCTTGATCTTCAAGCAATTGTGCGTGTTTTCTGGCACCGTTTTCGGTGGCCCGACTCGCCTGATATATCCTGTTCGCAGATGCTTTTACATCGATTCACCGGGGAACGCACGCAAGAATGGGATGACTGTGAACACGAAATACGAGAAAGAGATTACCGAACAGTGCGTGTCAATCGATTTTCTGCCGAAATGCATGGGAGCTCATGTTTCATTAGCCTCGTCAAAGTTTCTCAGAGTATCAAAGAGAATGGAGGCAAGATCGTCGATCTTGACGATCCCAAGCTGACTCACGTCGTTCTGGACAAGCGGGACGTGTCTCGGAGGATCAGTCTCATGCAGCTCACTTCAAAGTCGTTCGACATTTCTCCGAACATACGTATAAGCTGACGTTGTCACAGGCCGAAACGGCGCCGGCTTGTCATATCGGACTATATACAAGCGAGTATGGACGAGGAGACTTTGCTTGACGAGGAGGGTAAGACGGGCCTCTACCTTTTTTTAATTCCATGATTGTGCGCTCACCACCTTTATTCTCAGAGTTTGCGCCTTGAATTCAGGTCTCCAAGTATAGGTGTTTTCGTCCCGATGCCGTGGCTAGTTTGTTCGACTACTGTGGATTTTGTGTATTTCAGTACTTTAAAAAGTTGTATTATTATCGGATAAGAGGAGGCACGCACGAAGACTTTATCACACTGAGTTATGCAGAAGAATATGTCCGTTATGCCTAAGGTAGTCTAATATGCAAGTAAAGTTCGAAACGGCTGTTGCACATTGTCATGGTTTATATAAAACTTCTCGTCCGAACTTTTCAACTGTACCCTAGCCTTGTACCTAGTACTCAAAGTCTGGGAGCCACGCGATCCCACTGCCCGAATCGAGAGTCATGTTAGATATCCTAGACTCGTCGAGTGTCCGACTCGGGGGACATCCATGTGCACGTCACCTTAGCCGGTACCACCCACCAGAAAAACGTCTATTCAGTGGTGTCCGGAATGAGACCATAAATATAATGTGACCAGAAATTCGGGCGTCACCAGTGCTGTCCCTTTAACCTCAACGATATCGGCGCTCGCAACGACGATGGCGTTGTTAGTATCATGGACTCTCGCCTGGGCATTCCGCGGCCCGGCTGGTCCACACCACCAACCCCTGAGAGTCGCGCTCGCACACGCCGTCATCGCTCTCACTAGTTCCGATGTTTTCACCATAAATTCCCCTAATAAATCAAATCCATAAACATACGGTGTACCTGGACTCAAGCAAGGTCTGCAAACCCAACCTGTAAGGTAGCGTAATCGAACACGCTGTATACGACTTGCAGGAAAGGGATACCGACGGTCCAAAATGCTAGGCCTTATAGTCAGAACGAGTCCAGTGATCATCACGCCGAGCACCGTAATGGGGGTGTTCAGGGAACGATAAGCTATGTATGATGTCTCACCGATAGGCAAGCGATCAGCGACGATGGCGCCGAAACAGTCGAGAGAACCTTCCTCAATTGGTTCAAGTCTGAAAAATTCGGGAGGGATTTCGAATGACCTGCCAGTGCCACTGAAGGTGAGGCTCAGTGTCGGGAAAGAGTCGCATGGGACTGCAGGCTTCGGTAAAAACAAGTCTCTGAACGCGATCGAAACTCACGGTAATAGAAACCGAGGCCTTCATCTTCCTCGAGGGTACCGCCGAGGTGGCCGTACAATTCTGAAACCCGGCCCCAATCTCCGAAGATGTAGTTTGCACCAGTGTCGAGAATGGCGGGTACATTTTCGAGGATTTTATTACCACTAACACGAACGTCGTCCATGGACACCTGCCAGAATCCCTACAGAAATACCAATGTCAGCGATATTTACTCCCATCTGCCATTTTAACTCACAGGGTTTGTTACTGGTGTATAAGCGATCTCACCATTGTACAGCTCACTGTTTGCTCCACCGATGTACATCTCGGCCCCAGAAGATGAGAGTCTCAATGAGAAAGTCGGATTGATCACCCTCTTTTGTTTTACGAGTGATGCAAGCAGCGGATCAGCACTAAACATCGAGATGGAAGGGAAGGCTAATCCCAATAAACCATCTGCATGGTATTCGTTGTCTTGTAATTCAGAAGTGTACGACGTTGCAGAACCGAAGGTCTGAGGGTCTGCCTAACTCGGTGTCAGAATTCAATGGTCATGCTCATAAGTGATACAAAACATACGGTGAATCCAGCGATGGTTACGTTATCAGTATATAGATCACCGTTGACGATGGATCCATCTTCATATTTGAGCAGAAATGGCTGACCCCCGTTCTCAGCAGATTCGGATGATTCAGGATCCCAGAGGTCGCTATCTCCGCAAATCACACCACAGCCAGCCTGCAGAATCCACATATCGCTGTGCTGACTTGAACAAAATAGTTTTATGAACTAAACAAAAGTACCTACGCCGCACCAGTGTCGATTTGGACTGTGCCACAGATCAGGGTAAACATATATCAGAATGATAAAATGAGAAATTACCTTTCACGGTCTGAGGAGGAGTGCCAATCGCGATCTCGCCAATCCAAAATTCGTTTTGGTAAGCTGTCAGGGGAAGGCTAGATCTACGCTTCCCGAGTCCGGACTCGCTCCGTTTCACAGCGAAAGGATGCATTGACCCTGTGTTCAGCTCGTAATTGTCTATGCCACTGAGGATCTTCCTAGAAAAAAGCCTGAGTAGACCAAATGTAGCGGCTCATTCTACGCACTCCCTGACTGATATACCATGAGAGCTGATTGCGTCGAGATCAATGCTTTTGTTGGAGTTCGGAGAAGAAGAATGTTTGACAAGCGGTATAGCCATGGAACCCGCCTTCAAGTTTGGTACAGGTTTCGCAATGGCCAGAGCAACCAGTCTGCCGGTGGCTGCAAATATAGCTATCGTAGCGGATCGCATTCCAGAGGAGCGGTAAGGGCTGGCGGTGAGGCGTCCACTACAGAGTCTGACCTTTAATAATGAGGTGCCTATAGTAACGATATCCATGGCCATCAATGATACTAACAAATCACATGGCATAAGTCAAATTGATGATGCACTGAATGATGGTGGTGTCATCCGAGCGGGTTGAACAAAATGCGCAAAACGGAATTTGCAATCCTAAACATTACATAATTATTAGTGCGATGTCCGTTCCGTACTTTCCTTGATTTCGAAAACCTTTTTCCCAAAATGCCTCTCGTCCTTGAAACTCCACTCATCACGACCATCTGCGAGTTCAATTTGGATACTCCCCATCGGCGGCGACATGCATACATCTAGAACTCAAAGCTTGCCTTTTAGGGTAGTCTTGGGTTTTCATCACTAAAGAATGAAGGTCGGATATAAATACTAGTAAGTACGTGGCGAATTTGCCCTCACGATCAACAGGAAGTTGGTCCCCAGCGGTCGACTTGTGCGTTTCTAAGTTGCTACTTGTCCTCTCATTCGAATTGTTTCGGCGTATCCAAAAGAACGAGGATTTCGCAGGCAAACTGCCTCGAAGTTTGGCTACTCTCAAAGGTCGCTTCAGGACAAGATTGTCTCGCTGGTCAATATGCACTCATTCCGCGTCGATGGATCTCACGACTTCAATGTATTCCTTGGGCTGTATCGCTGCTATTCCATTCACCCCTTTTGTTGCGGACAAATGCGTCAGGCGATATCCAATATTTGTTGGAAGTATAGGCTGCATGATTGGTGGTATTCTTCAAGGATCTGCTCTGAGTTGTAAGTAAGCAACATCGCGAACCTCTGAGATGCCATTCATGACGTGAATTGGTTAGTCACATTGTTCGTCGTTGCTCGTTTTATCCTTGCTTGAAGAGTTGACGTTCTGTAAGTGTGGTGAATCCTACGCGACAGTTACTTTAATGGAGTCTGGGCGTGTGTAATCCCTCGATTATGTGTGAAGAAGACTGAGAAGCACTTCGGCTTGGGGGAGCTGACGCGTTGCATGAACACGGAGAGGATACGTACGGTACTATGGAGGGTCATTCCAGAAGAACCATCGGTGGTGAGCGGGGATGAGGCGATTTGCATTCATGTATCGGCCTTGTTCACAACGGATGAATGTAAGGTGTATGCAAATTAAACAGGATTGCTATCGGAGTATGTGGGCTTTATGGGATAAGTAGGGGGGTTGGAAGCGGTCTGAACGTTTGAACGATCAGTGCCAGACGTTCAAGACGCCGATTAATGCACGACTAAGCTTATCACTCCACATGCGATTCTGTCTTCGAGTTGCCTTCCACGCTGAACTCCTGTGTACAATACATTGCTACCACACTCGACCCGAAATTCCTTAGTGACTTCGACCTGCGCTCAAGGTTGGACATGTGGTCGCACTCATTTTCGGGTACATCATCTGGAAAAACATGCATATTTTGAGTCTGGCATCAATGGAGGTACTCCTCGGCCGCCTGGGCGACAGATAGCTGGGGAGCAATCGTCGCCATGTAGAGGCTAACATTGTTGTGTTCAAGCTGTAGTGGATTTGGTGGTCTGCACTCTCTCCGTTACTTCAATGCCTCCTAGCATGGCGTCAATATCAATTCGACGTAGGGTTCTTGACCTTGTATCATGTCGACGAGATCCGCTATGCCGAACGTTTACAACCAACCCGATCCAAGACAAGGACGTGGCGATCGTTGGGGTGGACCTGTTGGGCCGGCTCTGGCTCGCGCGCTAGTGCTGTAGGATTCGATTTTAATAGGACGAATCCGCTCGTACGCGGGTCCGTCAAGATTGCGCTCACCAACTTGGATGCAGGCCCGGGACCTGTCCGCAATTCGTGACTGGTCACTCCCAGTTGACGCATTCTCGAACCGCATTAGCTCGATCACGAACGCTTCAAGGGCCTTTCTCGAGCGTGAGACTTCCCTGCGTGTCCACAAAGTCTTCGACTTAGAAATCGCCTGCAAATTAAGATGCACTATGCCAACTTCAAGTTGAAGCCCAGTGTGGACAACAAGTTGACAAAAAGATTAAGTACATGACTTACTACTCACCACCTTCCACAGGATCAGCATTTGAATAAAACATATTCCTCCGTGGAGAAGGGGCTGGCGAGTATCTTTCGACAAGTTGGAGTGACCATAGGTCCACAACTTATGGCAAGCGAACCAAAAGCACTTGTGCAACTAAGCCGAGTAAAGAACACAAATTCGAATCGTTACCAAAACTTAAAACTTGCCTTTTAGAGCGGTGTTGGGCCTTACTACGTCCAAACCTTGATTGGCCACTTGATCATGTGAAGCGACGTTTCAAAGTTGATTGAAAGTCAGATAACCACGGCCAACAGGTTGGTTCCCACTGGCGAGGCTCAACTTGGACTTGCGCGTTTCCAAGTTACTACTTGCCCTCTCATTCGAATTGCTTCGCCGTATCCAAACAAACGAGGATTTCGCGGACAAACTGCATCGGAGTCTGACTGAATACTAGTAGTCTCACGGATTAACATTTCGACATGGACTCGCGGAGGGATGAACAGAGCTATGTTCCACTAGAAAATAACGACGACATCGTGTCTAGACTCGCGCAGCAAGATAAGGTTCACTGGTACAGAAAACCCAACCTTCGATTCTTATATCTCTTGATGTTTCCCTCTTGTATTGCGGTCGAGATGACATCTGGGCAAGTAGTCACATTCCCGTGTTCGAACGCAAATTGCTTATGTGCAGGTAGTTACGACTCGTCCATGATAAACGGCCTCCAGGCTGTGCCCTCTTGGCTCGAATGTGAGGGAGTATCTATGATCGATGCCATAGTGATTTGACTCGAATCACAGACTATAATCATCCCCATTCCGCGTCGCTGGGTCTCATGGCTTCAATGTATTCCTTGGGCTGCGTCGCTGCTATTCCGTTCGCCCCTTTCGTTGCGGACAAGTTCGGCAGGCGGTATTCAATATTTGTTGGAAGTATAGGCTGTGTAATTGGTGGTATTCTTCAAGGATCTGCTCTGAACTGTAAGTTAGTGATATGTCTTGAACCTCTGAGATGCCTTTCACGACGCGAATTGGTTAGTCACATTATTCGTCGCTGCTCGCTTTTTCCTTGGATTTTCCATTATATTCTGCGTTGTAGCCGCATCCGCTTTGGTTGGAGGTATGTTGATCTGATTTTACCTCACTGATCCGTTCGTTATGTAAACTACGCAGAACTCTCACATCCCAAAGAACGAACTGTTGCGGGCGGCATTTTCAATACTTCTTATTATTTTGGTAAATCATCTCGCCAACCGCGAGGGGTCACTCTCAGCTAATTCACCCTAGGTTCCATCCTTGCCGCTGCCGTGACACTTGGGACGTTTTCAATGACCAGTAATTGGGGGTGGAGGATCCCGTCTTTCCTACAAATAGTGCCTGGACTCATTCAACTCTGCTTCATCTGGTTTATCCCTGAATCTCCTCGTTGGCTCATTTCTAGGGGAAGAGGTAGCGAAGCACTGGGTATTCTTGTGAAGTATCATGCAGAGGGAGATGAAAATTCGGAGTTTGTCAAGGCAGAGTTTGCTCAAATCGAGCAGACACTCGAAGCGTGCCAAAAGACTATCCATATGAACAGAAAGGAGATGTTTTCAACGCCAGGGATGCGAAAGCGGATTACCATTACAACGTTCCTTGGTCTGTGCGCCCCATGGAATGGTTCCGCATTACTTTCGTGAGCCATACCATTTGTTGCCATCTGTTGGACTACCCGCTGACTGCGCTGACAGCTACTTCCTCCCCTCACTCTTGGACATCATTGGTATTCACGATAATGAAACGAAGAATATTGTCAATCTAGCCTTAAATTCTTGGAAGTTGCTCAATGGTTCATTTATCGTGTCGATCGCGCCTCGATACCCTCGACGTACCATGTATTTAGTAAGTAATTGTCTTGGACCTCCTATGGCATCATTCTCATAGCATGACCAGGCGTGTACCATTTCTCTTTTTGTTATACTCTCCGCTTTGACTGTAGCCAGTGCAGACTATTCGCTCACTCACAGAAATCTGTCTGCACAAGTGGTGCTAGCGTGAGTATCAAGTTCACCGAAACGCTGTATTGACTGCCACGCTCACTATATACTCTACAGTCTTATCTTTTTGCACAGTCCAGCTTACAATCTCGCATTAGGCTCCTTGGATTACAGTAAGTATCGCCAAAAAAAATTCCACCATTTATCCTACAACGAAAGTGGACTCAAACACTGATAGGCTTCGTGCCGGAGATCTTCCCTTTCCATGTTCGAGCTAGCGGTCTCGCATTGTACCAATGGTGGCATCGTAGTGGGATGTTCTTTGCTCAGTTCATTAATCCCATTGGGATCGATGCTATAGGTACGCCCATGTTGTACACATATTTATTCGTGGCTTCTGAGGGCAATGTGATAGGATGGAGATGGTATATCGTGTAAGTGTCGACTTTCGACACTCGTATGGGCTCTCGTGGACGTAAGACCACAGGTACTGTGTGTGGGACGCCTTCCAGGTCGCGTTCGTCTACGTCATGTTTCCGGAAACGTCGGGTCGCACGCTTGAAGAGTTGACGTTCTGTAAGTGTGGTGAATCCTTCGCGACAGATACACTGACGCAGGTCCGTGCATGCGTAATCCCTCGACAGTGTATGAAGAGGACCGAGAAGCGCTTCGGCTTGGGGGAGCTGGTGCGTTGCACGAACACGAGGGAGGCAATACGTACGGTACTATGGAGGGTCATTCTAGAAGAACCGTCGGTGGTGAGCGGGGATGAGGCGATTTGCATTCGTGTGTCGGTTTTGTTCACAACGGATGAATGTAACATAACTTGCAAATTATGTAAACGAGATTGCTATCCCAGTAGGCGGACTTAATGGGATACTGTAGGAGGAGTCGAGAGCCGTCAAGCTGACAAGGACTGCCCTTGTCGAGTCGGCATGTCTACTAATTCTGGCTTACTTTTCCACGGCGAACTTGTAAGTACAACTTGAATTGAGTACCGTATCACTTTGCCATTTACATGATCATTTTTCAGAACCCAGAACTTGGACTAGCCCAAACTTGTCATATTCTTATGGCGGTCTCGGGCCCTCAAATTAGGAGTGAAGGTCGGAGTCTGCCGATACGGGACGACTCTGCCAAATCGAGAGTCGGACAACCCACGGCCAATGCGTTCCCCGCGGGTTTCAGAGACAGAGAATACCTCCGCTGCCTTCCCTTTCAGTCGAGTCACGCCGGAGTAACCAAGTGAATGCAACTCGCACTCAGCTCGTTTCAAGTCGTGTAAAGTCTTCCCAGTGATTACCATGGGCTCGCGAAGGGACGGACAGAGCTATGCTCCACTAGAAAATCACGACGATATTGTGTCTCGACTCGCGCAGCAAGATAAGGTTCCCTGGTACAGAAAACCCAACCTTCGACTCTTATATATCTTGATGTTTCCGACCTGCATTGGAGTCGAGATGACATCTGGGCACGTAATTTCATTACTATGTTCTGTTGTAAATTGAATGCGGAGGCAGTTACGACACGTCCATGGTAAACGGCCTCCAGGCTGTACCCTCCTGGCTCGAATGTGAGATAGTCTTATCAGATATGAATTCCATAGTGGTTTGACTCGACTGGAATAACAGATTATAATCATCCTCGTTCTGCCACTCTCGGACTCATGGCTTCCATGTATGCTTTGGGTTATGTTGCTGCTGTTCCGTTCGCCCCCTTCCTTGTCGATAAATTCGGCAGGCGATATCCGATATTTGTTGGAAGTATAGTATCTGTGATCGGGGGTATTCTTCAAGGGTCTGCTGTGAGTTGTAAGTTAGTGATATCATTCAGACCCCCTGGATACCTTTTATGACGAGAATCGGATAGTCGCAATGTTCGTCATTGCTCGGTTTATCCTTGGATTTTCCATTGTATTCTGCGTTGTAGCTGCATCCGCTTTGATTGGAGGTGCGTCGATCTGATTTTATCTCGCTGATCCGTTCGTCATGTAGCTATCCAGAACTGTCTCATCCCAAAGAACGAGTTGTTGTGGGTGGTCTTTTTCATGCTTCGTATTATCTCGGTAAATCATCATCGTCACCAACTGCGAGAGGTCACTCTCAGTTAATTCACCCTAGGTTCCATCCTTGCCGCTGCCGTGACACTTGGGACGTTCTCAATGACCAGTAATTGGGGGTGGAGGATCCCGTCTTTTCTGCAAATAGTGCCTGGACTCCTTCAACTCTGCTTCATCTGGTTTATCCCCGAGTCTCCTCGTTGGCTCATTTCTAGGGGAAGGGGTAGTGAGGCATTAGGCATTCTTGTGAAGTATCATGCAGAGGGAGATGAAAACTCCGAGTTTGTCAAGGCAGAGTTTGCTCAAATAGAGCAGACACTCGAAGCAGGACAGGTGATTGCCCGGATGAACCGCAAGAAGGTGTTTTCGACCCCAGCCATGCGAAGACGGATCATCATTACAACATTCCTTGGTCTGTGCACCCCGTGGAGTGGATCTGCACTGATTTCGTAGGCTCTGCCTTTGTCGATAGTATCTTGTAGTATCTGCTCATCTTGCTGACAGGCATTTCCTTTCCCCGATCTTGGACAACATTGGCATTCATGATAACCGCACTAAGAACATTGTCAACCTAGCCAAAGTTTCCTGGAAATTAGTGAATGGTACACTAATTGTATTGATCGTGCCTCGATACCCTCGACGCAAGATGTATTTGGTGAGCGATGCTTTCGAAATTCAAACAGCTTATATTCTCCTAACCATGCCTAGGCCTGCACCATTTCTCTGTTCATTGTACTCTTGGCTTTTACTGTCGCTAGCGCAGACTATTCAGTCACTCAAAGAAAATTGTCTGCTCAAGTGGTACTAGCGTAAGTGTCAAGTTCGAAGAAAATGCCGCGTTTATTATCATTCACGCTGCACGCTCTGTAGTCTCGTCTTTTTACACAGTCCAGCTTACAACCTAGGATTCGGCTCCTTGGACTACAGTGAGCATTGCACCAGAATTATCATCTTCGCCCTATTTTCGTGCAACATGGACTCAAAAAAATGTAAACAGACTTCTTAACGGAGATTTTCCCTTTCCATGCCCGTGCTAGCGGAATCGCCTTGTATCAGTGGTGGAACCGTGGCGGAGGGTTCTTCGCCCAGTTCGTCAATCCTATCGGGATAGACGCCATAGGTACGTCCATGTTTGAAACATATTTTTATGTGGCTTCTTGAAGCCAGTGGCATTGGCTGATAGGCTGGAGATGGTATATCACGTAAGCGTCAACTTTTGACATTCGTCTGGAGAACAGGCACGTTGAAACATTG
Organism: Leccinum longicurvipes; assembly: GCA_038093135.1. Taxonomy (NCBI): domain Eukaryota; kingdom Fungi; phylum Basidiomycota; class Agaricomycetes; order Boletales; family Boletaceae; genus Leccinum; species Leccinum longicurvipes. Next base: position 18,117 of record JBBPRP010000180.1, read on the forward strand.
CAACGACAGGTACTGTGTTTGGAACGCCGTTCAGATTGTGTTCGTCTATTTCATGTTTCCGGAAACTTCGGGCCGCACGCTCGAAGAGCTAGCGTTTTGTAAGTGTAATAAACCCTTCACGATGGAGTTTAGTGATATTTATGGTCTGGTCGTAATGTCCGGATAGTATATGAAGAAGACCGAGAGGCGCTGAGGCATGGCGGGACTGAGCGGTTACGTGACCATAGGGGAGTTGAGACGTACGGTTCTATAGAGGATCATCCAGGAAGGGACGCCAGCGGTGAGCAGAGATGAGGCAAGTCTGCGTTCGTTTGTTGGGGCTCGGAGGCTCTGCTACTGGCGAATGGGACATGGATCGCAGTCAAATGAAGTCGCTATCACAATATAATACCATGGCATGCTCAACACAACACCGGCGCCGTTAAGAAATTTCCAAGATACGTAGGTCAGGTTGACAATGTTAACGTTTTGGTTCAATTTCTCACGAATGCCAAGATTTGGGAAAATAAATTTCTGTCAGCGCAATGACCAGTCAGTACTTGCAACAAAGGACTCACGAAATTAATCCAGCTCCACACCAATTCATACTGAGACTGAGGAATGCTGTAATGATCATCCACTTTGAAATTCCTTGCGTCGAAAACAACGTCCTTCGATTCGTCAGCACCATTTCAGCGTCTGTTTGACTTGCACATACTCAGCCTGGACGAACTCAGTCTTTTTCTCCCTCTCCATGATACTTGACAAGAATATCAAGGGTTTCGCTATTCCCTCCCTTAGATACGAACCGGCGAGGCTCTGGGATGAATCAGACGGAGAAGACTATGAGATTCTCTATCCCCAATTGCTAATCATGAAAAACTTTGGTCCCGAGCGTCACGCCAGCTATAACACGATAAGAATGCTGGACCTTCATAAGCCTGTACCCTGCTTGCGGCTGCATCAGTGCCCCACACACGAAACCTTGATAAAGTTGCCACGTACACAGCCCCTTAGCCACTCCAATAGGTTTAATGTTTGGAAAATGGTGTGATCAGACATGCACTATGATATCTGCGCGCGCACGATCATTTCATGTGCTTCACCCTCGGCGATAGGATCAACGTTTCGAAATGAGTCCATCATGGTCAATTAGAGTCCCAGTGAGAAGGTCGAAACTGTGGTAGTACCGCCAAAGTCGGAAGGATGCTACGGTTGGTCCCCTTTTTCATGCACCGTGGATCCAGAGCATTTTGCCTGCTCCAAGCGCCGGGTGGCCCCACTTTTGGGATGCGGAGCATTAAGTTGTGTAGCCTAAGGGGCACTGGTGGGAAACCTGAGTCTCGTCGAGTGGTAAGCAACTTGGAAATTGTTCAATGCTGACAACATGGACGGCGCCGCTGCGGCGGGGGCCTTGAATGATCGATCGATCAAAAGTACGCGGACCGGTTCAACTTTGAGACATTCGTTCTTGGCACCAAGCTCCATCCGACCCTACTTGAAATCACACCGGCAATTGGACACAATACATCATCATCAAAAATCGTTCAACGTCTTCAGGACTCCAGAATCCACTTGCGAACGCCTTCCGAGACGCTCATAATACTAATCCCGGCGTTTCATCATGCCAGGATCATCCGGACAACCCACACGCATGGACTATCCTTCGCCACGAGGCGTGCACGTTCCAGAGTCGATGTACACGGCGTACCCCTACCCTGCCACCAGCTTCGACTTCGACGGCAGCGACCGTGGGCCCGGCGGTTCTACTCGCAGTGGAGGCCCCGCGCACAGAAACCGCTACAGCCGCTCGCAGCAGACCCCGCGTATCAGAGACGTCACTTGGATATCTTCCCCCGAACAACCACCTCCGTCGACGATCGCCCAGTCACCTCAATTGCAACCACACACACAGCATGCGCCGACGCAAACACAATTTCCTACCCCCCGCGGGACCCATGTCATGCCAAGTTCGCCGTGGCGCCCCCCGCCTTCCCCGTTGCAGGCCCCGCGCTCCCCTTCGCCATCCCACTTTCACTCTTCCTTCCCTGCCCCAGTTCCCGCCCCATTTCCTACACACTCACCCACACCCTCCCGCGCCCATTCCCTCGCACCCAGACCAGCTTCGCCCTTCCGTCCACCAAGCACGATCCCACCCAGCCCCGCACCGACCGTTGGAGAGCATATGGCACTAGACGACGCCGCATTCGCGCTTACCTTCGAGGAGATGCTCGACCCATACGGGTACCAGCGCCCCCCTCCACATCCCATCGGCGGCGGCAGCGGGGTCATCAAGTCGTTGTGGAGGGGTCTGAAAAAACTCACTGGGTTCCGACGGACGAGCTCGTTTGGGAGCGCTAACATGTCGATGCCCGCGCCGATTCAGGATATGCCCATGCCCGTACCGACGGAAATGTCAGGGGAAGGGATGCCAGCACCGATGGAGGAGATGCCAGTGCCAGTTGCAGCACTTCCGGGTCAGCCGCCGAGCGAGGCGACGCAGTATGTCGACCCACCGTCAGTGACGCCAACCCCGCCAGAGACATTGGAGGAGCAGCATTCGCCGCGCGCCCGGTCAACTCACTCTCACACCCGTTCCTACACGCGTACCCCGCGCGTGATCCCTGGATTGCTACGGAGGTCGAGGACACCATCACCCCGAGTCGACTCGGACCTGGACCTGCCCCCGGTCACGGTCACGATCGTGTCGCCCACGGAGTCGCCATCCCCGTCTCCTATGCCTACACCCTCGCCTTCGTCGATGCCGATACCGGGTCCGGCATGGTCTACACAGTCTGCAAGGCGGACGTCCCCTGCAAAGGGCGTCCCGCGGCACCCTGCGATCGTGACACACGGGGAAGATAATACGCCCGGGCGTATGCCCACCCCGATTCCCGCGCCTGCGCCTATGCCTGTA
>JBBPRP010000181.1:0-20981 GCA_038093135.1 Leccinum longicurvipes
TCGTTATACAACGAGATACACGCCCGCGTCCTGGGATACCGACAGGCCGCTGGACGCGAGCAAGCCTCTTTGACGCGTCGCGTGGCGAAATCGGGCTTGCGTGGAGCATTTTCAAGATACGGGGTACGCCCAACCAGGATACTTGGCCGGTACGTTCCACGACGGGGGTTTTTTCTCGTTCCTTCAAAATGCTTACGGGTCGTGAATGGGAACGCGAACACCTTCGTTCCTCCTGTTTTGGTGCAGTCTTTCCTGACCCTCCCCGACGCGGGCAAACTGTCCTTTGTTGAAGTCAGCGTGGCGGACTTGGGATCGTTCCTCCCAAACTTATCATCTTTGGATTCGAGCGTGTCCGTCAACACCAGGATGCACACTCCCTCTCCCGACCCGGTTCCATCTGCGCTCGACTTGATCCACCGTTTCCTCGTGTACGAACCCTCTCGGCGACTCCATCCCTCAGAGGCTCTTGGTCATCCTTGGTTTAAAACTGAACCGGGAGTGGTGTTGCCCACGGACGTCGATAATGTTGGCAGTCCGACATTGAAAAGAGAGATGGAGGAGGTTACAAGGCACACATTCACATTGGAAGGGCAAACCCTTACACTCGGAGATCTTTTGCAGAGGTATGTTGCGAATTACGTGGGGAGAAAGAAGTTGTAATCTGGTTAGCGTAGCTTACCGCTTATGGCAATTTATTACCACGCATTACCTCCGCTTCGCGTTCACAGCCCAATCACAGCCAGTTGTAGTAAAATGTGCTCATGGTTCGAAGTTTAAACGTGACTCTGGCGTCAAGTACTCAAATCCGAGTCCAGATTAACAGCCAGAGTTTGAGACACTGCTCGAGGTAGAATGCAATCACAGTGGAATTGATGATGTGAAGTCTTGCGAAATCAAAACGAGTTACAGTTGAGTCTATAGCGATACGGCGGTGTCTCCCAACTTGGACCTCATCTCCTTATTTCATACTCACGTCACCGTCACACCGTATAGACCTGCAGACGAATGCAACTGCGTTCTCGTTTACGCTCTTGGATAAAGGGTGAGTGCTTGAACTTCATAGAGGAATGCTCTCTGTTTGAGTCTTATTGTCGAGACATTACCCACACTCAGCACGTTCTACTAAACGAAAACAAACAACAAGCGCCGGTCACCAAAACCCGTCAACGAATGATGCAATCGACGACGTTCAATACACTGAACCAAAACAAACAACGAGCGGTGACCACAACCCATCGACGGACGACGTGATGGACGACCTTCAGTGTCACCGAAACCTGCTCTGCAAGCGCGTGCCGACAGAGCTTGTAGACTTCCACAAAGACAACCACGTCATCACAGTGCGCACCCATGAGCCGCAGGTGGTCAGCAACAAGGACATAGCAATCCTGTCCGTCTCACTTGCAGACCCGCGTCTGGCTGCGCTGCTGCGCCGTGTGCGGCGTGTTGAGCTTGTAATAAAGGGCCATGACCAGGGGTGGAGCGACTTCTCTCCAGATCATGGGACGACGCGCGGCGCGTGGACATGGTTCTCGCTTGGCACAAATGATCCTGCCACGCACGAAGGACGGCTTGCGACGAACTTGCATGCAGTGCCTGAGACGCAAAGGCACGGGCCGTATGTGTGGGAGCGCGATTCGAAAGTTGTGAGGATGCTGCAGGAGGCGAAGGTCATTGAGGTGTGGGCGCATGCGAGGTAGTAGTACCTACTCTTCTGCCCTCGCTTTTTGTAACTAACAACGTGCATAGGTTCCCTGGATGGGTTAACTATGTAGAGGATACCCAAATATCTATTTATTTAGGATGATATTGTATACATGATTCTCGAAATTATCCCAATTTCCACTGCTTGCCAAATGTATGCAACATTTCTGACCTGTTTTCAACTTGAACAACTTGATAGTATCATATATGTATATTGCTGGCAGCTGTGCTATCATGGACAGCTGCATCACTTAATGATTCTCATCATACAGTGTGCATCAATGCTTTGAGAGGTGTGGCATGTGTAAATGGTCCAACTATGCAGCAAATTCTGGGTGTAAGGTACTGCCTTGACTCAAGGGTGTGTGGTGTAGCTGTGCATCATGGTCTGCCACCACTGGCATGCTGTGGGTCTTGTTCCTATTCAGTAATGCTCCTGCCTTCACTTATGAATCATGGCAACTTCTCACAATTGTGTCTACAATGGTGACTTAGAGGTCAAATTTTTGACATGACTATCCATTTACCTATGCAGATTTAAAGAGTTATTGGAAGTATGTACAATGACTTTTTATTTTTGATGATTAATGACTTAGTGAAGACCTTCTTGTTGATTTCTACAAATTCAGTGGGGGACTGCATCCCTCAAAAATAGTACATACTGTAATAGCAGGAAGTTACATATTCATATTGTTATTCATACAGCTACACTAACCACATCATTCACTGGGTTTATGTACATATTCCCCAATTGCAATTTGCCAATGGCACCTTGAAAGCAGCGAACAGACAGATAGGCTGTAGTACCAGTCTGTTTTACAGTTGTTTACATGTGGGGTGAGTCTCCTTCATGATTCTCCTGCCACATGGTAATTGTACTGAGTCTATGAGTGGCCTATGGCCCTATGGGTAGGAATTCACTGCAACTTTGCCTCTTTTCATTGTCATCAGAAATTTCACACACTCTAATTTGACAGTTGAGAATGGTCAGTGTGTGTTTGATTATTGATGTTTCTCTGTACAGCAAAGTTATAAATTCTTCAGCTCATTTGATTGCACTGCTTTCATGAAGTTCTATCTTGTTGGAATTTGGAAATGTTCACCTTTATAGAACACCAATGTCAAATATTGAGAAGGGCATGTTGTTTATGGTAATCTTATTTGCTTTGAATCCTGTAGACATTGTATTACCCACATCAGATGCATCTTCTCCTTCATCCCTTGGTTGGTTTGATTGGAAAGGAGAAAAGGTTAAGAAAAAGATAAAATATGAGGTTGACAGAGTCTATTTCCCATATTGTCCCTTCTCACTTCCCTTACAATGTGTGAAGGCCTCAAGGCATAGGGTGCTTGTAATTATTAATTATCTTGCTGGGAGCAAGGTTATAATGCATTCCCACTTTTTTCACAAAAAAAAAAAAAAACAAGGTACCATGGAGTATCTGACCTTATCTGAGGTAGTATTTTAGCAATGACAGATCCTCATTTGATTGCATCTAGGGTATTGTAGAACAACTTAAAAAATGCTTTGATTGTTTCATCAATGTCATCATGTGTGATAGGACTACACTATGTACTGTATCTTCATTGATGGATGCCAGTACCTCCAGTTTCCAATTTTCAGGGATGATCAAAATCTTTTTGTTGTTGTCTATGCTTCTTCTGGACATGTAAATTGAGATGGAACATGGCTTACTCTAGACAAGGGGTTGGATAACTACAATGCTTTTGCTCCATATCTCTATACAAAAATTTTATTCATGAACTAACATGCATGGATGCAACATCACTGAGTACATTTCTATAGATTCTGGACTGTCCCAGCCATTTTTCTTCTTCAAAACAGCTTAATGTTCTGACTTACACTGAAAGAATACCCATAAATTGCTGAGAATAAAATGAAAAGTGCTTAACATACTTATCTGATTCTGGTGAATGACATTCAAAATCATTTCTAACTTTTCTTCTTTAGATATTTTCCCGTACTGATCAAAAACTTCTTTCATAGCTAATTTCACCTTCTTGGGTATGTTTGATGCCTTGTACTTTTGAGCAGCAGATAGAAGTGGTTTAGAATCCTTTTGGTGGAAAAGATAAAAAGAATGCTCTAGAATGAGCAGTGCATCTACAAAGCAATGAAATGTTACATTTTATTTTTTTATTACAAAAAAGAAAAAAGAAAAAATTGGAAGGCAAGAAAACAATATACCAATTATAGTCAGAAGAATTTGTTTCCATGTAGCCAGATTCCTCTATGATTGTCAATTTTATTTTTACACAAAATAAAATTAATGAGAAATTTACCATGCTACTAGGCTTCAAAATAGAAGATTCTCTTGTATGGATATTGGACTAAATAATAAATGTTATAACTAAAATATAATATGATTATTTCACATACTCTTTCATTGTGAATGATCTGACAATAATAAATTAATCAAAATGTATAAATAAAAATCATGAAATCATGAAAACAAACTTACTGTCTATAAATAAGGCACAGATGTGGTCAAAATTGCATGTGTATGTATAATAAACACTCACAGACTAAAATAGATATGAAAAGAGAGTATTTGATCAGATATTAGATATTAACATATTATCACAATAGTAGTGAATAACTTACATCCTGCAAGTAATGAAAGAGTGTTTTAAGCACAATATAAAATGGGTGTAATGTATGCTGCCAAAAATAATATGCAACAACTTACAGCCTTGAAATTACCAAGTGATTAATAAACAAAGGGTGTAATTGAAATAAATAATATACCATCTATGAGGAATCCAAGGTATTTATCATTAGTATGATAATACATAATTATATTCCATAAAATATACCTTCTGTAATAATTCAAAATGAACAGTCAGAATGTTACTATAACATTGCTGGAAAACATGACTCACAGTCTTAATAAATAAAATACAAAAAGATATGAATAATATCATTATGTTGTTCTATAACAATAGATTACTCACCAGCTGGATAAATCAGAATAAAGTAAGTTGAAAATATGCATCAATAATACTGATGAATGGATAATGTCATAAACGACACACATTCTACAAATAAAAAGAAAAGGTAAAAAATGAATATGCTAAATTGTTGTGATAAAATGACAAATAACCTAAAACTCACCAACTGTTATTTGAAAATAGAACAATAGTATGGTATTATTACCATTACCACTGTTGAAATTATTCGACAAGAGAAAACTTACAAACTAATAATGAAGTAAATTAATAAATTAATAAAAACAGTATAATCAGTATAATCAGTATAATCAGTATAATCAGTATAATCAGTATAATCAGTATAATCAGTATAATCAGTATTGCCACTCTCTAGCACATTACACAATGCATAACTCACAAACTAATTTCCAGAGTATACATAATTGAGAATGAATCAACATGCCATTAGTATCACCACTCTGAATGTCTGGAAAAATACATAATGCACAACTCACATACTATTGTTTTTAGAGCAGAATAGAGAATAAATGGATATGGCATCATCAGTGCCATCACTCTCTAGTCTATTCTATGATGTACAACTCACTGCCTGTCATTTCCACAGTAGAATAGAGAATAAATGATCATGTCACCATTAGTATCACCATTCCAAGTCACTGACATATTGCACAATGCACAACTTACAAACTGTCATTTCCAAAGCAGATCAGAGAATGAATCAATAGTATGCCATCAGCATTGCTAGTATCTGGAATATTCCACAATCCACAACTTACTCCCTGTGATTTTGAGAGCAGAATAGAGGATGAATGAACATGTCATCATCATTATCAGCACTCTCTGGCACATTCTACAATGCACAACTCACTCCCTGACATTCCCAGAGCAGAATGTAAAATAAACAGACATGTCATCATTAGTATCACTACTTTTGGACATATTCTACAATCCAAAACTTACATCCTGTCATTTCCATAGCAGAATAGAGGATGAATATGTCATCAGCATCAGCTTTATCTGGCACATTCCACATTCCACAACTCACATCCTGTCATTTTCAGAGGAAAATGGAGAATGAATGGAGATGCCATCATCATCAGCATCACCACTCTCCAGGACATCCCATGGCTTACATCCTATCATTCCCAGGGCAAAATAGAGAATGAATGGTCATATCACCATCACCTATCTCTGGTACATTATATGATGTACAACTCACATTCTGTCATTCCCAAAGCATGATGAAGGAGACATGCTATGATCAGCATCACCTTTCTCTGGCACATTCCATGATGTACAGCTCACTCCCTGTCATTTCCAGAGCAAAATAGAGAATGAATGGGAATACCATCATCATCATCACTATTTCAAGTCTCTGGCATAGTTCACAATCCACAACTCACAAACTACCATTTCCAGAGTAGAATCAAGAAATGATTATGCCATCATCAGCATCACCACTCTCTAGGACAATGTACAATGCACAACTTACAATCTGATATTCCCAGAGCAGAATACCAAGAATGAATGAACACAATAATCATCATCAGCATGACCACTCTCTGGCACATTCTACAAATTACAACCCACATACTATCATTCCAAAGCAGAATGGAGAATGAATAGAAATGCCATCATTAGCACCACTATTGTCTAGCATATTTCATGATCTACAACTCACTGCCTGTCATTTTCCAGAGCAAAATAGAGAATAAATGGACATATCATTAGCATCACAACTCTCTGATACATCCTACAATATACAACAACTCACTTCCTATTATTTCCAGAGCAGAATGGAGAATGAATGGATGCTCTATCATCAACATCACCACTCTCTAGCACATTCAATGATGTACAACTCACTCCCTGTTGTTGAATGAATGGAAATGATATGGTATCACCACTCTCTGATACACTCCATAATTCACAACTCACAAACTGACATATCCACAACAGAATAGAGAACAAATGGATGTGCTATCATCAGCATCACAACTCTCTAGCAGAATCTACAATTTACCACTCACATTCTGTCATTTCCAGAGAAGAATGAAGAATGAATAGACATGCCATCATCAGTATTATCACTCCCCAGTATATTCCATAATGCACAACTCACATCCTGTCATTTCCAGAGCATAATGGAAAATTAATAGGCATGTCATTATTAGCATCACCACTTTTCTCTGGCACATTCCATCATGTATAACTCACAAACTGCCATTTCCAGAGCAGAATGGAGGATGAATTGATATGCCATCATCAGCATGACCATTCTCTGGCACATTCCACATTCCACAACTCACATTCTGTCATTTCCAGCAAAGAATGGAGAATGAATAGACATGCTACTATCAGTATCACTGCTCTCTAGTACATTCTATGATGCACAACTCACTCCCTGTCATTTCCAGAGTAGATTGAAGATTGAATGGATATGACATCATCAACATCACTACTCTCTGACACATTTCACAGTCCACAACTCACAAACTGTCATTTCCAGAGTGGAATGAAGAATAAATAGAAACAGTATCATTAGTATCATTACTCTTTGCTATATTTCATGATGCATTACTCACTCTCTGTCATGTCCAGAACAAAATGGAGAATGAATGGACATGGTGTCATCATCATTAGTACTCTCTGATGCACTCTACAGTCCACAACTCACATTCTGTCATTTCCACAATAGAATAGAGAACAAATGAATATGCCATGATATTCAGCATCACCACTCTCTTGTGTACATTACATGGTGCACAACTCACTCCCTGCCAGTGTCATTTTCAGAGCAGAATGGAGAATGAATGGGCATGCCATCATCAGCATCACTACATTCCATAGTGCACAACTCACTCCCTGTGATTTTCAGCACAAAATAGAGAATGAATGGACATGCCATCAGCCTCACTCTCCAGAACATTCCAGAACATTCCAGAACTCACATACTATCATATTCAGAGTAGAATGAAGTAATATCAGTCACAACTATTTTTACACATTGGCTGCAATAGCAACTCACTCTCTATAATTCCCCCAATGAAATGAAAATAATTAGCATATATTCAATTTTGATATGAAAGTCTGTTACCCAAAAGTGTGGAAACCATCTTGCCAATCTTTTGGGATCTATAGTGTCCATGCTGTGTACAGGAAGTGCAGATTGATGCAGTTTGTCTATATCAGCTAGGACACTGTTTCACATGATACCATTAGCTTTGAAGAATAATCAACTTTTTAGCACTTACTCTTCAACTGCATATCTAATACATAGTGCTATGCTTATTTCTTGTGCAGTAACAAATAGCATTTGCAAGGCATCCTCATTCAGAGCCCCTGCTGTATTTTCCAGCAGTATGTCAGTACATCCCTCATTTGAGTTATGCAACCCTTGCATACATGCAAATCCCATCAGCTAATTTTTTTTAATCAGAAAATAAAACAATACCTCCAATTCGAACACTACATTTTGGTGGATGGTTCCGTTGGGAGAGACGACCCCATACATTAGCATTGTCAAAAATTCCATCTGTGAGCTCATGTGCCTTTGCCACCTTCTCCTCTCGCGGTAGCCCTCGATCATCATCGGATAGTTTGCCTATGGCTACAGCCAGTAATGCATCAAACTTAGTGAACACCACAATAACAGGCACTGGACAGGTTGTGAGCTTGAAAAAACCATGCCAAAAATGAACTCACCATTCTTCGCATCACACTCATCGAAAAACATTTCCTCAGATCGTTGGATCGCCCGATCCAGTTTATCCATTGGGATACAATACCTATAATAATTCGTCAATGACTACTACTTCCCACATTGTCAAGGTGTTACCAGATAGCATGAATCCGTTTCTTGAGATATGTCGTGTTTGCACGATCAGCGATAAACTCCTTCAGTTGTCTGAATTCGTCTGCAGAACCAGCCTCGAACCCCCGCGAGTCATGGAAGACAAATTTGTCATTGCTCCGGAAAATCAATTCATTCTCGATCTTGTGCATTCCGCGCTAGAGTGCAATGATAATGTTGGGCGTCATGTCGGAGTCCAGTATGTTTATGTTACAAGCGATACCCACCCCTCTGGATCCCTCAACCTCGGTCAGATCGATCTAGTCGCACGTTTGGTAAACCAGTCATCCGTATGGATCAAACCAAGTACGTACCTTGTTGCCCTCTCCATCAAAGACCTCCGGGTTTTCGGTAGTGTTACAGATCGCACGGAGAATAGTCGTCTTGCCCGCGTTCGCCCGCCCAATGATAAGGATCCTGAAGCGGCCAAATTTCTCTCGGATGTTTCCAAAACCGCCTGTCTGGTTTGCCTCCATTCCTCGTTTCCAAGTGCGTGCGTATTTTGAAGAAACCGTGGAACGTAAAGTTGAAGTAGTAGTCGCCGGCGTGAGGGTGAGGGAGGAAGTGGAAGAAGTGCACCTCGATTGATCTGCTTCCGACATCCGACGCTTCCGAGCGGTGAACCACTTACATGGCTTTTCAAGTTGGCCGTTACAAACTTCTTCACAGCCAGTTGTAGCATTGCAAATGTACTCACGGTTCGAAGAAGTTAAATGTAGCGAGCCCTTCGTTGTACATCATTCCCAGTGACTGCTAATAGTGGTGCGTTCAAGTTGCCACTTGAAAGTTGACACTCACTCCGTGATATGCGCCGATATACTTAACGAACTTACACTCACTTCAACAGGTCGTTCTGGATCCCGAAAACCAGACTCAGCCAACTTTCCAAATTCGTCCCAATTTCGGCGAGGTCAGCATGATCGAATCTCGATCCGACGGTTAAAGTCAGCTCGTCTGGGAAAATAAGCTCCACGGTGTGGACATCATCCACTGCGGCCACTGGTCATTTGCTGACATCCAGGTTCAGGTCAGTCGCGTGGCGCACATCATCCCAGAGATAAGGTATTATTAAACAGGTCCCTGGTTTGTTCCCCTGGCCAGCCTTATCTCTCTGGACTCTAATAATCCACACGAAGAAATGATGAAAGAAGCTCGGTGAGAATAATCCCCTAGGTGGTCTTCCCCGTTCTTTTCATCGTCATTTCGCTTCACATGATAGCCAAAGACAAAGAGGGCGTTGACGTCAACGTTGAGACACTCGCGTTAGATGGCGATTCTCTCAACCTTGGGAATGCAGACGATGTGCTGCTCGCGCACCTCGGTTACAAGGCCGAGTTTAAGCGCGAATTCTCGGTAAGCAAAAAAGCTCGTTTGACATCCTCGGACTCAACCTAACCCAACGAACCCAAGATGATAGAAACGATCGCATTCGCCTTTTCGATCATGGGTGTGATCGCCTCCGTCACATCCACGTTCTCGTTCCCACTTGTCTCAGGTGTGTGTCGTCATTCGTAGCGATGCAGTATATCGAAGGATGTTAGGTGGGCACGTTGGCATGGTGTGGGGATGGTTTATCCCTTCTTTCTTCGTCATGGCGGTCGCCCTTTCCATGGCCGAGCTGGTATCCTCCATGCCGTAAGTCGCAGGCTGCTCCTCCAGTGTTTTTTTCTGACACGACTCGGACGCTTAGCACCTCTGCTGGGCTTTACTACTTCTCCGCCAAACTAGCGCCCCCGAAATATGCTGCTTTGGCTAGCTGGATCACGGGATGGGCTAATATCACAGGTCAGGTAACGCTCGTGTGTTCAATAGACTTTACTTGGTCTGTCTCTCCGGTTTTGGTTCCTCCAATCGTGCCAGTTCTGACCATGAAATCGAACAGCGCGCAAATGATCACGTCCGCCATCACGGTGGGATCCAATGGGGCTATCGTGCTCAGTTCCGGTGCAACATATGGAATTCTACTCGCACTCCTGTTCTGCCACGGCCTTGTTTGCTCGGCGGCGACCAGCATCCTCGCGCGGCTGAACCTCTTTTACGTCATGGTGAACCGTGAGTCTCTCGCCTGAGTCACGAATCATCTTGTCGGTGACGAGCAATGCACCAAGTGGGGACTACCGTGGCTGCGATCGTCGCTTTGCTCGTTTGCTCCGGTGACAACAAGGTATCAACAAAAGATGCCTTTACGTTGTTCGAGAATAATACAGGCTGGATCGATGGTATGTCGTCATAAGTCCTAGTACATGGCAGACTGGTGCTCATCTTCGTCCACCGTCAGATGGCTGGGCCTTCCTGTTGGCGTTCACGGCGCCAATGTGGACGCTGACGGGATGTAAGCAAAGTACCTCTTCTCCGAAGTTGTTTCTGACCATATGACAGACGATTCGGCCGCACACATTTCGGAGGAGGTCGCCGGCGCACAACGAAGTGCGCCGATTGCTATCATCCTCGGAGTAGCTGGCACTGAAATCCTTGGGTGGCTGGTGCTCATCGCGGCGTCATTTGCGACGAACTCCGTTTCGTCGCTTCTCACCACGGACCTGCCCCTACCTATGGGCCAGCTCTTTCTAGACGTTCTAGGGAAGCGGGGTATGTTGGCGATCTGGAGCTTTATCATCGTCGTCCAGGTAAGACAACCGTTTGCATTACCTCCACTGGGACGCAGCAACGCTCAATATACGCCGTTGAGTTCGTAACTGGGGCCGCGCAAGGTGTGGACGCCTCCCGAGTTGTCTTTGCCTTTGCGCGGGATAACGCCCTGCCGGGTTCGCGCTGGTGGAAGCAAATAAATCCACACACTCAAACGCCGGTCAACGCTGTGTGGTTCGTGATGTTCTTTGCCGCGTTATGCGGTCTCCTTGGGTTCTCCACCGCAGCACTTTCCTCACTCGCAGGGTAAGTCGTCGCCACAGGTACCATGTGATCTACTAACATTTCTTGATCGTTCTCTCTCTCACGCCCATCTCTCCCTATAGGGCATCCGTCATCGGGCTGTACGTATCATATGCAACACCTATTTTTCTTAGGATCACGTCTGGGCGGAACGCGATCTCGCCAGGATACTTTAGCCTCGGAAGGTGGTACATGCCCGTCGGCATCGTCGCCGTGTCATGGGTTGGCTTCATCGTAGTGCTCCTCTTCTTCCCGTCCGCCCAAACGACGAGTGCACAGGGCATGAGTGAGTGTCCTCGTCGATGATGCGAGCGCATGAACGTGGTCACTGATGTACGTACATTCAGACTATGCCGTCGTGATCATATTGGGCGTGTTCGCGTTTGCGTCGATCTCCTGGGTGCTATCTGCGCACAAATGGTTCCACGGTCCGATCAAGAATATCGATATCCCCGGATCTGCGTCATTCAAGGGGTCGGAGACGAAGGAACTCTAGATTCAACTCTCATAAGGGGAGCTTTGCGTCGCGCGACGTAGATGTACATAGATATCAACGGCGGTGTTCGAGCGAGACGGCCAAGGTATGGAGATACCCTACTTCCCCTTGACTGGACTCAGCACGGGTTAGCTAATACTGTATTTATGTATGATCATTACATATACTCGAGGATGGCAGAAATTTTTCATGATACCCACAACAAAGAATCAAAATCCTACATCACGTCGACCGTCCGTTGGCGCTGGACTCATGGGGAGAAGGGTTCTGCGACCGGTCCATGGGATTCATCTGACCAGTCGAATTCAGTCAAACATCAACTCTGAACAATATCATAAGATATTTAAGAATTTGAAGCCCTACCTCTGACGGATCATGCTCCCTGTCGCGGTACCTCCCGTTCGCCGAATGATCATATTCATGACCGTTCATAGAAACGGCGGACTGCGGGTGCGAAGGATGTGTGTATGATGTCATTGGCATAGAAGGGGAGGAGCTCGTCGGGGAGGGGCGGATGAGGTGTATCAAAGACGGGGTAGCGGGTAAAGCGATGCTGATGGCATCGAGGAGGAGACTAGATGTAAATAGAGAAGAATTTTTAAAAGATGTTGTGATACGTGTGCCCGTGAAAGCAAGCAAGAGGAAACGAAGGTACGTACTCGTTCTCCGCCTGGAGTTTCCGTATGCGGCCATTGGCAAGGTCGAGGTCGCGCTGGTATTCGTCGTGTAGCTGTGAAGTGTTTTCAAGACCAATGGAAAGGGGGGAACCATACGTGACAGAGACGAAGGGAGGACGTAGGGAATGGTCGTTGGTTGTTCAGCACTGAATATGTAGATGGAATGAGAAACGCACCGCATTGACCTGATCAAACTTTTCGCGCAGGGCCTGAAACCTGTGTAGTGATGAACGCGCGAGTTGGTTAAGCTTGTCTAGTACATACTTTTCTTTGTACCGCGGGCCACTACGTTGAGGTGGTGGTGGAGCCTGAGGGAGAGAAGGGTGTTACTGCGAGACAGTCCAGACGAGATTTTTGGCGAGTTTCAACGATATTGAGAAAGTAATCAACCAAATCATACCTTGAATTTCGTGTTTTCTTCGATGGGAAGACGGGGTGGCTTTGGAGCGATTGGGTTGGTGGCATCCATGGGGGTACAAGTGACAGGGTGTCAGTTGCCAAAAATGCAAGTTGCATCTAGACTACTACAATGTTCAACAAACTCAAGCAATTGCTGGGCATACAGACTACCGACCCATCCAAAGAACGCGTCGAGACTGTACTATTCTCAGGAGAATCCGGTGAACATCGGCCCACTGAGACGGCTTGCATAACCACTCAAACTGTACCATAGCATATTTCAGCAATCGTGTCCCGAGGGCCTTTGCGGAGAGTTGGGGTAAGTGTTAAATAGCTTCGCCTTACTCAGGCTCCACACGACCATATATCAAGTCACACATGGCGGAGAGATTTCAACCGGAACGACCATGGACGCACGGGCTCGGTATTTCTTTGCGACTGACCCATCAGAACCATGGGCGACCAAGCTATTTGCCAAATCTGTTGTGGTGCGCATATAGGATGCTCTAGGGTTGAATTTATGCGCTGAAACGTCGGTTTACCGTCTTCTAGGTGATCCACGCAGGATGGATCGCCCATTGCGTTAACGAAGCCTTCCGAGTACCTATTGCAGAGTATATTCTAGATGGTATGCTGTTTCATGCCGTCATTTGATTGGCCTCCCCCCTCCCCCATTTCCCTGTTCTGTCAGATTGGGTGCTTCCCTAACTTTAAATGCTCTCCACTCAATAGATAGCTTCATTCCCAAACCACCTTACAAGCTGATCAACCATGTCCAAGCGGTATATGTCACATCAGCGTTACCCCAGCAAAGCAGCCCCACCGACGCCGAGCTTGGCGATTCTGGACCGACGCCAGTCGAACCCTCTGACACGCCAAGCACCCCTATAAGCATACCACGAAAACGCAATCGAGAACAAGCTTACTTTGACTCCCCGAGCGGCTCCCTCGTATACTCTGGATTCGATAAAAATGGGATGCCAGTACGGCCGAGAAAGCAACGCAAGCTTCGGTTTGACCCCTCGTCCAGTCCAGACGGCGGAAGACCTAGCGAAGAGGCGATGCAAGCGATGGCGGCTCTTGACTGGCTCCAGGATCATGGCGATTCTGGATACGAGGATTATCGGCAAGAGAAGGCCAGTTCCTGTGGCCTAAGTTGTATGGCGACTACGGCACGGTTGCTCGACGCACCCGGCAAGCTCGTCGCCGACAAAGAGCCGCCGGCTGCAGCATACCAAGGGTCTCCTGAAGACATTCGTCTCGCGAAATCGGTCTATATGCCCTCGGCAGTCGTCTCCGGCAATGCACCACGGAAAGAACCACCTGTCCGCTCGATCGACTTTACGAAGCTACCACCACCCTCGAGACGTTGGCGTTTCCCGGGCACGAACAGCAAAAATTCCAGACATGCAGATACGATATTGTCGGTCATGAAGCCTGACAACAAGGTCAAGACACTAAAGAATATCAGCTTTGCGGATCGTGCTCGAGTTCGCGTGTATCCAATCTCGCCCCAACGACCAGACGCCAAGGACGGCGAAGCTGCTAGCGCCACAGGACAATACTCGGGTAGGGCGATCAAGGACGAACCAGAATTGGACACCGAGATGTTGGCCGACCGAGGCGTGGTGGGTTCCAACGACCACTTACCTGGAGAAGTGAACGAGGACTTAGCCCCGCCAACCGACTCTGCGATGATCAACGAAGGTCCCGTTCGGCGTCTCAATGGAGACCAGATTGATAACGACATGCTCAATTTGACGATGGAAGAGGTGGAGTCTATGCGACATCGTCTCCTGGAGTCAGCGGCGAAGAATGGCGTAGACGATGGCCAGCTTGCGACCCCGTTCGAACTGGGGAAGACTTTTCGAGGGATGACGTTTCGCCATGTGTGGTAAAGACATTGTAGAGCTTCAAGTTGTCTATGGTTCAAAAGGGATTCTTTCGTGTAAACAGGGACATGACTAGAATGCGCTGCAATTTTGATACAATTCGCCTTGTAGAGACTATCCACGGGCAGAAATAACTCAAGTTCATCCGTTAGACTCTTGTCAAACCGATGGTTTCCAGTATTGTCGACAGGCAACGACTCTCCTCCTGAACGACACAACGTCCACCTAAATCATTTCTTTGCTTCGCTGGGACGTATTTAACTTTGCCCCTGTCACGTAAAAAGGATGAGTTTACGAACACGGCGACACTGGGCATTCTTCCCAGCCTTCCTATTTCTCATGCCCCCCGAGTCCTGTGCCGGATTACCATACCGAGTCGGTTTCCTAGACGCAGACACAACTCCTCGGTGGCACCGTGCTTGCCACACTTTGACTCCACGCGCATCCTCAGCCATGTCTCTCTTTACCACCTCCGTTCGTCACCGGCAGTGTCCCTGGGTTGATTGTGATCAAGTAAAGTTGTTGCAACACCAAGATCGACGGCGGCACTGATACGTGAACCCACTAGGCATACACATGGTGAGGACTGGCCCTACCGTGCCCGTGCGGATTCGCGGGTAGAACATGCAACGTATTAGTAGTAGGTTTTGCTGCTTATGTTATCAAAATACTAATAACTCGGATGACCAACTAGAGTTGGTGGGAATCTAATTAGCGTAGTAATGCAATACGACAGGGCGGGTGATGCAATACAAAGGCGGATCGGCTAGGGAATACATTAGTGGAAGTCGTAAATACTATGGCAACAGGGACGGAATCCCCTATAGCATACCGTCGATTCCAGCTTCTCGCAGTTGACCCATTAGAGAGCTCTCCAATCGTCGAAACACTAGGCTGTTCAGCTTTCAGGGGTAAGCTACTACTTGAGCCACATTCAGGCCATTTCTATCATATCATGTCAACCACAGGGAGGAAAGTGAGGAGACACAAAAGATCCGAAGCGTGGGTAAATTGAATTTCTAATGATCTGGTGTCCGCATGGCGAGGCAAGTCGCAACGATGAGGTCAGTCATAAACTGCGCACGCTGTCCTCTCCATAAGTACTAAGTACACCAAACGAACCGCCAGAACTCTCACACCTGATGAATACGCAATTGCCCGTCCTTTAATAGCGCAAAGAATGTTATGCGGTACGTAGCTACGACCCGATCCCGGGAGTCGAGGCACTACACGCCAGGACGAAGGCGGAAAAGAAAGAAAGCGAATCCATCCTCAGCCTGAGTGATCTAATAAAGCAAGGTTGGCGCACCTCCATCTTACTTCCCCACATCCGCGGTCTCGGCCGCCAACGATACTCCCCGTCGTCAGGACCCCTGAACGAGTACATTCCCGGCCCCCGGAGTGACCCGTTCTGCCGGCGCACATGGACAGTCTGCGAGTCGTATCTCTCTCGTCTTTCTTCATCTGTGAGTATATCGGTGCCGATGTCGATGCCGATGGCGGGGGCTATCCATGTGATGCTGATCGGGCCTGGATCGGTCGCTGCCATGGGAGGTCCGAGGTATGGCGACTTGACGTGGCAGATCGGAACGCCGTCCGGCTCCCCGCCAAAGTGGAGTGCGAATTTCCAGCTCGCAACGAGCCGGGTGATTTTCAGGTAGTATCTGTTCGCGCGCCACCGCCTCGGCTGGTCAGCGATACAGAAGATGCAGGGAATGCAAACGTCGATTGAGCAACCGACACAAGAAGAATGAGAACACAGATCATACGTGTGCGCGCGGGGCTCGAACGTAGGTCTGGTTCCGACGTGTGGATGGACCCGGACGTGAGGAAGGAAGATACGGTGGTCGTTTCTTCCGTCTTGTGACGAACATGCATGCGCAATTTGAAAGGCTCACCTGGGCGTTACTCTGTCGTCTGCCTTGACGATCTTGTCGTCGCCCCAGAAGCCGCCGACTCGATAGACGTGAAAACACAATGGACGTGACTCGGTGGCCATCCCACTGCATGTTGAATGCTTGGTTTTGATCGTCATGATGATACTCCGAGCTCATGAAACGGAAAGGGGCGAATCCGTTAGCAGAGAAGACTGAACCCGAAACACGGGTTTCACGTCGTCGTCGTAAGAGACCAGCGAAGTACGCGTTGTCGGGTGGAGAGTTGTGTGCGGGACAGGCTATGGATGATATACAAGAGGGAGATATTTCTCATGCAGCCTGATATTGTATTTTGAGTTTGATGTTTCCGCAGGAGTGAGAAAGGAATGGTAGGTAACCGGCAGATTGGTGACAGGAGTTATACATACTTCAACTCCGGGTGCAATCAAGACGCATGTTGTATTATGGGTAACGGGCGTACCAACTTCGCCGAGCACGCGGACCGTAGGGCAGTGGGAAAGAATGGAATCCTTCAGAACAGGACCTACGATAGTATGCCGGGAAGCTGATCAAGAATCCGGGGGACTGAGCTGCTGATCAGAGGTTACCCATCGAGATTTGTCATTGAAGGACCTAGACTAGTTCCAACCTACTCGGGAATATATCATCCATCCGATGCCAAATTAGGTCCATCCAAACCCAGTCTGACAAAGATTCTGGGGACGTGGAGTAGTGCTATTTCAGCTTGTCCTTCACATGAAATGACGGCCGTGCTGCGCCCGTGTAGTAATAGCCCAAAGCGGATTCTTTGCATGCAGCAGCTGAGAGTGATGTGCGATGGGTGGGGGCGCAAGCAAGTGGCAAGTGAGAACATCCCACAAGGACATTAAGCGCCCATCGGGAATGTTGGGTGTCAACGAATTTCCTTTCTAATGGCTGGGCATCCGCATCGCAAGGCTGGTGGCAACCAAGAGGTCGGTCATGAATCGGCCCGACTACGATCCCGACAAGTTAATGAACGACTAAAAAATAGTAGCAAGCGATCCCATACCGGATAGATGCGCAGCTCTCCATCCTTGAATATGGACATGGCGATAGCACGATAGGTAGCCACGATCTCCCCCCCTGTGTCCAAACACTGCCAGTAAAAGAAGATGGTAAATTAGCGTCGCAGTTCCGTTCCCGGTCCGCACGGAAATCCATTTCATTTTCATGAGAACAACAGAAGTCTACGAACCTTCATTTCGTTGCGCCAGAAATGTCCGCTCGACTGCCATTGGTATTCTTTATCGTCAGGCCCCCGAAACCATCGGGTTCCTTCAGGGGCTCCTCGTCGTCTCTCTATCTGAACCATCCGACTGTCCGAGATGATGTCGATGAGCATGCTTCCCGGGGAGAGGTCGTAGATCGTTGGCGGTCCTATATAACCAGATGACACTCGACAAAAGATAGTTCCGCTGGGACCTTCAGCATGCAGAGCAAAATGCCATTGCGTGTCAGTGCGGCTCGCCTTGAGGTAATACCTAGAAAAGGCACGTATGTGGTAATGAGCCGGTTGCCTGCATGCCATGAACCCGCCAACCTCGGGCGAGATCGGGAGCCACGAATCTTCGTAGAGGAAAAGGAATACGCACATAACCGAGACCTTGTCGTGCGCTTTAACTATCTTGTCGTCGCCAAGCAGGCATCTGATCCTGTAGACGTGAAATGAAAGTAGTTGTTCTGTCGCAGAGACCATGGCATAAAAAAGAACAGGGAAACTGACGAAAAGGCTGCGGTGCACTGGCTTAAGGAGGAACGTGCGACACTGGCAAGCGCCTTTATAACGCCGGAAGGGATCATAAATGTGATGGGGCAGTTATCTGTGATGTCCCCTTTGAGAAGCAAGGTACGAAGGTCGACAACCACGTTTCCATGGATAGACAGTTTGTGCCTTGATCGATTTGCCAACATTCTCCAGGTCCAGGTACGAGATCAACAGAGCATACTTCGTCGGGGACGGTTCTAGTTGCACATGGTCACGCTGCTCTTCAAATTTGTGAAGAGACAAGGAAAAGAAATAAAAGTTACAAACGTAAAATAGAGGCGGTATGATGG
This sequence comes from Leccinum longicurvipes, assembly GCA_038093135.1. Taxonomy (NCBI): domain Eukaryota; kingdom Fungi; phylum Basidiomycota; class Agaricomycetes; order Boletales; family Boletaceae; genus Leccinum; species Leccinum longicurvipes. The sequence goes on from JBBPRP010000181.1 coordinate 18,861, forward strand.
GAGGACTCCGTGGAGACGGCGATAACGCACTGCACTGGCAGCCTGGACGTTAACGCTCAGTAGAACCGATTTGGACCCGTCAATATGCTCACGTGGTTGTGGTTCCCTTGTTCCTGAGGCCTGAGTGCCGTCGGAGGGCCTGTTGCAGTATCCAATCACGGAATCGGTTAGCATGATTCTCCAGAATCTGCAGACTGAATCGTAAGTGCTATCACTTGGATGATCTTGAATCATGATTAGAATCTCTACTGTATAACATCCAACATGCTCAATACTACACTTCAATTGATTCGTAGGCCTGATTGACGAAATTTTTGTTCCAATCCATACATCTAATCAATGCTTCGATCACTTTTCCCTGCCAAGCCTTCGTCCATGAGCAGTTCTAGCGCCATGAACGGGAGCGTGCCGGTGTGCTACCGTCGGATCTCGCCTTTGCACATCAGATTGGAGACACTGACGTCGCGGTGGTGAACACCAATTTTCCATAGCGCGAGATGGCCTTCGACGGCAGTCAGTACAAGTTTGATCCGAAGCATGGAAAGCCGAATCACATTTCACCATGTCCCGCCAGCTCTTCAAGCTTCAAGAACTAGCCACCGACCAGTTTCGTGATCTTCATCAAAGACGATCATATAGAGGTCCCGAGCTCTGTTTTTCAACAGACAAAGACGCTTGGGGGTGAATGCTGTCGAAGAATTAAAAAACAGGGGACATCCTGTTCCTTTTCTGCAACTCGTAAACTCTCTTCAAAAAAATTGGCTCCAAGTTCCTCGTGTGGGATTCTTGGCACCAAAAGAGCTTGGCAACTAGTCTCCCTTTTGAAGCAAACTCGAGACTCGTCACGGAATACACATCCCTCGAGATAGTCATGAACTCGATTGTCTGGGGAACAGTCTGGTATGATATCGACTGGACCCTCCTTTCGGTCTCAAATGTGCATTGTTGTTGAAGCCGTGGAGAGCTTGCCAAAATCGGGATCAACATGGGGGTTCAAATTCAAACCCCCGTGTTGATAAGATCTGGAATCGCTGCATTGCAAGCAGGAACAGGTCACCAGAAGTGTACAATCCCTGCTAGCTTTCTAGATGTGGTCTGATATAGGCGGAATCAATATTCTTAGACACTTTACCGTTACATATAGGAAGAACGTTTCGGAGACGCGTTTCGAGGAGGGTGGTTTGGTCCTTTGTCGTCGGGGACTCGCCTTCCATGAAATCTAACTTTAGTGGCTCGCCCATCTCGCAATGCTCGGCACTTTTGACATCTCTTGCCATCCATCTTGCCACACAACAAGTCAGAACGCAATCTCAAAACCAGAGAATTGACCTACTTCGGATTTTTGCTTCTCGCAACACTTCCAGCTGACTGTGGGGTGGACTTGGCACTCCCAAGTTGAGTGATCCAGGCCAATACCATCTCAATCGATCCGTCGATTGACAAGAGACGTAAATTCTGGATGGCATAACATACATAGTGCTCCTAATGGCTACCTGCAAGAAGCTGAGTTAGAAAGCGACTTCGTGGCAAGCCGGAATATATTTATTCCCACGGTGTTGCTAGTTAGAAGTTCTCTACACTTTCTGTCTTTTCATCCAACTTATGGCGTCCAGGATCGCTCTAAACACCCTCAAGGCGTCGGGTGAGTACTTCGTTGTGTTTACCTTTTTGTTAGCCCAATAACGCCTTCGTTTCGACAGCCCGACCCCGCGTGGTGCCAGCTGTTGCTCGGGCCATTCCTGCGTATGTTCATATGTTCTAATATGCGAATAAACAGTAGTGATGCCGCTTTCGTAGTCGTTCGATGAGCTCCAACCCCCCTCCACCAGCGGAACGCGCCTCGGAAATCATTAACAACCTTCCGTCTTCTCCCGGTCTCATCACCAAGACCGGTGCAGCTCTTCTTGGAACGGGTCTTCTTGCCACCGCTATTTCTCAAGAAATCTACGTCGTAAACGAAGAAACCGTCGTTGCTGTTGGCACTTTCATTCTCTTTGCATACATCTACCGGGTACGTGGGTTGTTCATGTGACAGTATTTGTGTTCGACATCCTTGTAGGCAATCCAAGAACCGTACAAAAGCTGGGCAAACGGCCACATTGATCGCATCAAGTCTGTCCT